>BGPR01001695.1:114734-154601 GCA_013235015.1 Araneus ventricosus
CATTTTAATGATTTTGTGAAAAATTGCTAAATAACTGCAAATTGAATTAGAAGATAAAATGCAAATTCTTAAAAATCTACAGGATATTTAAAGAAAATAAAAGATTTTTTTTTGTATATTTTATTAAATTAAATTGAAGAAAAATGCAGTTTTTCTTTCACCCAAAATCTGCAGAATATTTTAGGAGGAAAATATAATAAGAAATTTTTTAAAGCAGGATTACATTGAAGAAATGCTTGATTTTTGCCATCTTGCAAAAAAAATCTGCAGAATATTACAGAGAAAAATTTGTTGATTTAAAATTAGAAGAAAAAATAGGTGGATTTTTTATTCTTCAAAATCTGCAGAAACTTTAAGAAAAAATTTAAAAAAAAAATTTCAGCTTTTTTTTTAGCTGTTATTAAAAATTCATTTATTATAAACCGTGCTATATAGTTTACAATCACGAATATAGAAATCTGGTTGTGCTGTACACAGAATAATGCTGGTATTAAAAGAAGCCCCCCCCCCCAAATTGTTTACTAGTTTTAAAATCTACCGGTACGACAGTTTCAAGGCAGACCGTGTACAGACGCTTAGGGCACATTGGTCTATATGCTCGTAGGCCTGTCAGATGTGTTCCACTTACCGCAACTCACTGTCGCCTGCGATTAGCCTGGAGTAGAGAGCATGCATTGTGGACACCGCAACAGTGGTCTTGTGTGATGTTTTCCGACGAGTCCAGGTTTAGTTTGCAGTGTGATTCTCGCCGGACTTTCATATGGAGAGCGCTAGGTACCCGTTACCACCAAGAGAACACCATTGAACGACACCGTTACGGTGGTGCAGGATGGCTCGTTTCTGGAGGAATTATTCTTGGTTCTAGAACTGACCTGCATGCTCAGAGTGTAACGATGACAGGCCACATCTATCGGGATGTCATTCTGAAACAACATGTACGTTTGTTTCGGGGCGCCATGGGTGCTGAATTTCTGTTTATGGATGACAACGCCCGTCCTCACCGTGCAAACATTGTAGACGAATGCCTTCAATCGGAGGATATCACCCATATGGATTGGCCAGCATACTCACCGGACTTGAATCCAATAGAGCATGTGTGGGATATGCTTCGCCGACGAATTGCAGCCCGTCAACCCCCTCCCACCTATCTACCGAAACTTCGGAGGGCATTGCTTGATGAGTGGTGTAATATTCCCCAAGATCAGATTGATAATTTGATACTCAGCATGCCTAGGCGTTGTAAGGCCTGTATTGCATCGTCCGGGAGACATACTCCCTATTAACCATCATACCAACCATGTTATACTGTCTTTTGTAAATAGGTTCTTTTTTGAAATTTGCTCCAGGGAGTAAAAATCGCAATTTTTATTAATTATGTCAAACATATAGCATCTGTTTTGCTCTTTACCTTTTGTTTAATAAATAGACTTTACAAATAAGTCAAATTTGTTTTGCTTCTGTCTCTTTCTTTGCCTGAACTTCATTTTCCTTAATTTATGGACATGAGTGTATTTGCCTAGATGGCAGATGTTCATCTTCGACCTTTCCCAAAACAAATCTATTTTTCTATATAAAACAACTGTGATTACATTTTGGTAAAATTCTAACTAAAATTGGTTATTTATGTAGTTTTCCTTGATTACATAATGGATACACATAGTGAAAAGAGAATTTACAACACTGTCCAACAAAGAATGGCATCTATATTTTCGACAGAACTCTTTGCAGTGGTGCTTAATTTATATATAGCAGTATCCATGAAGTTAAAAAATATTCTTAAGTGTTCAATATATTTCACTACATCAAATGTCTTTAAAGCACATTGTCCAACTCCAACTGGATTTTTGTCCAAAATTATAAAATGGCTACTTTAGAACTTTTCTCCAGTAACAAAATACAGGGCTGGGTTTACAAGACTACTGCTTCTTCTAAGCAACCATTCACCTATAAATCGAAAAAAGAATTTGAATTAGAAAAAATATTGAAAATATTCCTTTTAAATTGTTAAGAATTTTTTTTATTCCACAGAAAAAAAAGTTAAATGCATAATTTAACCATAGCTTTTAAAATAATTCATTTTAAACAATAATGACTGAAAAATGTTTAGCCCAATGTATCTGAATAGGGCATAAGAGGGGAATTTGAACCAATGATTTCCTGAAATCTGCTAAATAAATTATTTAATTAAAGAAAAATTTCTGCAACATAGTGAAGGACATTGTTCAAACAGAATTTTTTAACAATTAGTTTTTGTTTCCATATAAACATTTAAAGTTAAAAATTTGCTGTAAATGTCTTTTACAAACTAGTAGTTTAATTATTCTCACATACAGAACAGTAAAAAGGTTTTGAATAAACTGTTTGAAGAAATTATGGAATTAGGTCTTGACACATACTCCCCACACCATTCTATTGATTGTTGTCATTTTTAAGATGAGACACACATCCATTTGTTTCGCACACATATTTGCAAATTTTTAAACAATATTTAGCTTTTTGTTTTGAAGTATATCATAGGACCTCTGTTAACCTTAGATACCTGTTATATAAAAGTTACAGTAAGAATCTTTAGTTAGTAACCAAGCAATGGCTTGCAAAATTTTAAACTGAAGCAAAAGTTAACTCTTTATGAATGAGAGAAATAAAAATATTCATAAAAAATTGTGCAATTTTTTTAGAATAAGTTGCAAAGCATTTGCAGCTATATTAAATAGATGGATGTCACTAATAGATGGATTTTCCTAAACATATGATAATTTTTAATTAGTTCACTTAAACACAGTTATATTTCTTTTTTAATTAGTTCACATAAACACAGTTATATTTCTATGAAAAAACAATCATATTTAGAAAAGAAGTTATGCATTAGATAACTTTCTAACGCAAATTCATTACTAATCTACAATGAAAAAAATCAATTTTATTTCTTCAGTCTTACTATCTACTTCTTCAGAAAATCTATCTGTAACAACTTTTTGGCATTTGAAACAAGTCATCCATGCATTTTATAAATGTCAGTGTCGATTAAATAGCATAGCCTAAAATCAATAAAAAAAAATCAAATTTCTTAAAATATATAAAGATATTTACCCTACAGCACTGAGTTCAACATCTAGAGTACATTCTTATAGGGAAGTGTGAAGATGCGAGAGAAATGGAAAAAGCTAATTGTACCGAAATAATCTATTCCCCCCCCCAATATTCCAATAGTGGAAAAATTAAAACTAAAAACACTCATCCCAATGCAGAATTATTAATAATAATAATAACTAGTTTTATGCTTATAAATGACCTGATCAGTTAGGTAATTGGTACATCAATAAGAGACAAAACTTTTAAAAATTTTAAAAATCTTAATGGAAAGTAAATCTATAAGAAATCCAGATTGATTAAGAAATTCTCATTAACATTCTAAAAATGTATATATAAAAAATATAATAAGTGATAAAAATAAGTGTGATTAATACATTGGATAAAGATAATTTTTATTATTTTAAATTTCTTCCTGAACTTTCTAATGGATAATCTACAATGATAAATAATTTTCGAAAAAGTAAAGTGGCATAAAACAATGTAGGATTTAAGATGAAGATATCTCTTATTATTTTTAATGTCTCAGGAATTTTAAAATTTGCATTCAAGTATAATATATGTCAAGGATATGTTCAGAAGGGAATTAGGTCAAAGTTTTGCAGAATGTGCATAGATATAATGTTAATTATATTATATGTATTAGATATAAGTTAGATAATTAAATTTTCATTAGATTAGTCTGACAAAACACAAGCATTTTGTGGACAGGCAAATTAAATTTTGAAATCTTTTTTCTCCCAAAGTTGCACTTCAAAACACATTTAAAACATGCATACCCGGTGCATCACTGGTATCAGGGTTCTCGACCTGTGGCTTTCCAAAAAGGATCCTCTATTGATTTTGGATTTCTTTAGGGTGTACAAGCTCATGGACCTGATATAGTTCTGCTGACCTTCGGGGATCATCAACATGCATTCACAGCTGAAACCAAATTTATATATACATTAAATTAAAAATAAAAATAAGTGTGATTAATATGACAGGGGATGAAATTAATTTTCATTTTTTTAAAATTTCTTCCTTAACTTTCTAATGGATAATCTTTAATGATAAATAATTTTCTAAAAATAAAGTGTCAAAACAATGTATTCAGGATGAAGATGTCTTATTATTTTTACTCTTATTATCTTTAATGTCTCGGGAATTTTCAAATTTGCATTCAAGTATAACATATGTCAGGGATATGTTATATGTCAAGGATCATATGTTCAGAATGGAATTAGGTCATTTAACAAAGTTTTTGCAGAATGTGCATAAATGTAATTTTAATTATATTATATGCAATAGATATAATTTATTAACTAAACTTCCATTAAAATAGCCTCCCAAAACACAAGCACTTTGTGGACAGGCAAATTAAAATTCCCCCAAGATGTTCAAATATTTATTAATGGAAGTTAATTCTGATGAGTACACATTTTATCCAAGCAAAATAAACACATAAATCAAAAAAATATTTATAAAAACTGCAGATACTTTATAATTATTAAACAATGTCCAAAATATTAAAATAATGAAAAATTAATAAACAGTATTGATTTATTTTACTATCTGTTTAATTAATACATTTTTTAAACACGATCGATGCAAAAAAATCGCGTAACGTGGGGTTATTGCCATATTAGAAAATCAGACTCATTATTAATTTCCAATAGAAAAATATTAAAATAATGACGAATTCACAAAGAGTATTGTGAAGTTAAGCTACTAATAATCTTTTCACACAGTCAATAAAGGATTTGGCGTGAAGCGGTGTCAGAAAAATATCTGATCTATGAAATCCTTTAAAGTGCAATTTTAGAATTTGAAAAGGTTACTTACCCATCATAATGCTTCGATCCACCTTCCGGATCGATGTTGTTAATTAAAAAGATTTAATAATCTTTTTTGGCTCCAAAATGCTTCCTCTGTTATGGTGTATGAAGGACGCGAGCTAAAATAAAACAAAATGGCGGCTGATCTTGTCGGGTCTAGTAGAAACAGAGATAAGGAAAGGTCACGTGATGATATTAACCAATGATTTCTCAGACACCCCCTCGTGAGTGAAACAGTAATTAGAAAACACTCCGTAAAGGATCGAACTAGAAAGGAGAATTCCGATTCCGTGATCTGTTTTCTGACGGACAGGAAGTGGGAACTGGTTTGCGGCGTAAAAGTGTTTTAAGAAGCGATTTTTCGTGCTAAAAGATCGAAAAAGAGAATTTTTTCATTCGCTCCCTTTTGGAGTCCAAAAATCGCTCAATTGAATTTAGCGTGTTAGTTAAGGAATTGTTGTGCTGTACGCTTATAGCATCTAGTATCCTCAAATTTCATAGAAAAATATACATTTCAGAAAAATGTATATTTCTAGTCTTATGTCATATGTTTTCGCGAGGCTATACTTTTTTCCACGAATTTAATCTGTCTTAGTTAAGGAATTGCTGTGCTGTAGGTTTCTTTTACTAAATGCATTGTTGATTGTAGGGACGGCTTTTTCGGTTTTATGTCGCAGTTTAAAATCTTACAACAATATTCTTTATTTTAAAGCGGTTTGTAACATGAACAGAATTAAAATAATTTCTCAAAATCTGTGTCAAATTCTGCCGGTATAAAAATTATAAGTATTTTTTGCGCACGTCTGATATTGTACTAACAAAATCGTTTTTCGGATTGCTTTACGTTAATCAGTTTAAGTAATTCATTGTTTAGTTGCTTAAAATTCTTCAATAATTATCCTTTTTGTTCTTGCACAACGATTTAAACATAAATAAATTATCCTCTCTAAAATCCATTTCTTTTTTAAAACAGAAACAAAGAAGCAAACTTAAATATGTTTATATTCGAAATATATTACATATTATTACCTTAAGTTCTCTCTTTCTTACTATCATTGACGACTGGACACTGTCACTGAAATGATCAGTTGATTGGTGGGCCTAATTCTTTCCATTTTTAATTATTATTTTTTCCCTAGGTTTTTACACTCTTTGGAAAAAATTTCTTTAGAATGAATCGGTTTGATTCTGTTATAGAAGGTTAATCCGACCCATCACTTTTGCCGACCAGAAATATTCAATACAGTTACGTTCGCTAACTAAAGACCAAACTTCACAATTTTGTTTCTAAAGGTCCCTTTTCTTTCAGAGCTTCTTCATAAAGTGGTAGAAAAAGGATACGAAAGTTTTCTAGTAAAAAAAAATATTTGATCCAACTTTCTCACAAACTTCTTAGAAATAGTTATTGAAATAAAAAAACAAAGAAGACCTCGGATGGATGCTTTCCAAAATGGATTAATGGGTCAAAGAAAAGTATTGGCATTGTCTATCGAATCGCACTTATGTGTTCAAAGAAAACATTTAATCCTAAACTATCAAATCTCTTACATTTCAAACTATTGGATATGGAATTAAATTTTGAAGAGGAAGTATAGGATGAAAATAAACACAAAATAAAATTTAAAATTAAGTTTACAATTGATAGGAAATTCATCGATATAGCGTGTCTCCAATGTGTCCTCAATTTATCAATGCACTCCTTACCACGCTTCAAGGCAATGTATAAATCATATGCGTCTATATGTTAGCCAAAGTAGCTGTATAATATATTTTTCTTCCAGGCAGAAGAAATGTATCGGATTAAACTTCTAGAATAGAATCAAAGTCCCTTACACATAACCCGTTAACTTCAGAAGGACGGCAGCTATAGACATGAAAGTGGTGTTTTAGAAAAGTTAAGTCTCTATGGGCTACAATTACAGCGCCAAATGGCGGGAAATAGGGAATTAGAGTTCCTATCTTGAAAACGGTACTATATAGGGTGTAAAAGTCAATTATAAAGTTGTAGAGCATTATCGAGTTAGTAAAAAATATACTATATACCACTTTCATGACTATAGCTGCCGTCGTTCTGAAGTTAACGGGGTGTAAGGATGTTAAGTGTGCATCCTATATATATATATATATATATATATATATATATATGTAGTTCACTATAGTCATGAACAAATAGCTAATTTCTACACAGTTAGAGCTAATCAGATATTTCCAATTGGAGAAAACCTAAATGAGGTACAGATTTATTTTTTATGCTGTTTGAATCAGTATTTATTGTGCTCAAACGATAACTTAGTTTTTTATACATTACTCCGGTCCTATCAGTTAAAGAATTTGACACAATACCATAAGCAATAAAAACTTTTCACTGTTTTATGTTTGAAATTAACCATATAATAGCTGTTTAAATAAAATGTGGGATCTATAAAAATAATTTAAGGGAACGATTCTAAAAAATTAAAATGTGTGGGCTAAATTAAAAACACCTTTGTAAATTTTGACAGACAATAATCATATAAATGAAGCCAAAAGTAAAAAATGAAGGTAATAAAAGCAATCCTAGAGTAATACGAAGGTAACGAAAAGCAGAAAACAAGACAAGGAATCCATTCAAGTTCACTTTTTCAAGGGCTAAGAACTTTTCGAAGTGGATTCAAAAGATTGTT
This sequence comes from Araneus ventricosus, assembly GCA_013235015.1. Classification (NCBI taxonomy): domain Eukaryota; kingdom Metazoa; phylum Arthropoda; class Arachnida; order Araneae; family Araneidae; genus Araneus; species Araneus ventricosus. The sequence goes on from BGPR01001695.1 coordinate 122,305, forward strand.
TGGGAAATTTTCTGTAAGAAGCAAGCTTTTAAGCTAAACAAAGCTTCTCATAGCCCGAACTCCCCAAACACAGATTTCAAGGAGGCAAATCCACAAGATCAAACATCAAACGAAGAAGGAAATTACAACACACAAACATCAGAAACGCTAATAAGATAATCAGATAAATTTGTAAATTTTGTATGTTTGAAAATTCAACTGGAAACCGTAAAACAGTCATGCATTTGGTGCTCAAAAATACATTAACACTAACACAGTTTGAGCAGTAAATAACGTAATAAGAACAACCTCTTTCAATTACAAATTAAAATGCTATTTAAAATACGACTATAATTAGAATTCTGGAAAACTTTAATTAAAAATCAATTTACTGCAATATTTGCTTCAACTAGTTTCTGCGGCTGATATAAAAAATCTTGAATATTATGCAACATTATTAGTGCAACAGATTTAGATGCCATAAGAATACGATTTTCCGAATCTAATCAACTCGTGGATTCTTTTTAGTAGACATAAAAGTTTTAAGAAGTCATAAAGAAAGTTATTTAAATCGCTGAAACCTAACGATCGCGGAAATCAGTCTTAACCCAGGTACCACATGTTGCACGATATTGTTACAAATGTCTTACTGTGGGTGTATTGTGTAAACAGTCCAACACGCAGGATAATGAAGAATGAAAGTTTATTTAGAAATATGCAGGAAAATACGCAGTACAGGTACAGGAAACAATAGTTCTTGCACAGATTACGAATGTAAACAGACAACATGTCACAGGTAATAACAGTTCAGCACTTTGCTATCTAACAACACAAACAGTCAGCAAATAACTAGTAACGACAATAACTGCACTTTCAATAGCGCTCAGCTCACCAGCTGCCTAGCTCGCACTGCGGACGAAACTCTAAAGTCGTCCAAAATTGATCAACGCTACTACAGCTCGGCGTCTAACAGCTTACTAGCTCGCACAGCGGATATAACTCCAAAGACATTCGCGCTCCAAGGCGATCCCAGTCAATCAACACACACTCCGTCATCCAAACGCTTTCCTTATATAGTCTCCCGCGGCAGGCCATGACGTCACATGGAATCTTCTAGTACATTGAAGCGTATCTCCTCTGCTAATAGAGATATCGAGAAGATTCCAGCACCTTTGAGATCCCATATTTCGTCGCCAAATTTGTCGCCAAGGTCAGGGGTCCAGACGTGGCTGCTGTCGATCATCTCATACTTACCCCTGTAAAACTCTCTTCCCAACCATAAGACCCTCGTTGATGGGAAGCGACTTTCCATGTTTGCAACAATATACTGCAAAATTGTTCCATATTTTATAATATTATTTGACATGCACAATATCATATAATATCAATTATTATCAATATTGAGAATATTTTTCAATAGTGTACAATATTCTGCGACTGGGGAAGGATATCCCTAAACAAAAATGTTATTTCTGAAAGATTTATTCAGAAACGTACATGGCCAAGCTGAATCGACATTCTTGACAAAACCAGTAACGAAAGGGACTCCTCGAAATAATTAGATAATAGTCCAGACAAAAAATACATGTGTACTGATAAGAGGCTAAAACATCATCGGAGTAGAATGGCACCGTTAAAGTAACTTCCATATTCCGCACAGAAAATTCTCAGACAAAGACATTTGATGCATATTTGGTCGTATATTATGAAGATTTTCTAGTGACAGTAAGTGACTATTGCATAAACTCTTCTCACTATTCCAGAATTGACTTACTAACGATGCATTTTCGTCTAGTTAGCATAAATTACAATTGCAAAAATCAGAACTTCGCTTCCTGTGTTTAAAACATGATTACATTAAACAAACATACGATAATGTTTCAAAAGGTAAGGTGTAAAAAAGCTCTATCGAGTGCACAAATTTCTCTTGCGAATTAAATACCCTGTCTAGAGAACTAAGATGATAACAGTATTCGAACACCACTGGTACGTTGAGTTAGTTGTGAAGTAAGGCACCGAAATCACAGTTAGAATATGGAGTTATTGACAGAAACATGGTCAGCGATTGAAGTAGCAAGTGTGATAACGGTTTTGAGTCAAATGAAAACCTCTCCAGCTGTAACTCGTTGGCAACTGGTGGAAGTATAAGGAGTGAGAGTAATGTTACGAAAAAAGAACATTCGTTTCGTAACCTTAGTCTCGATTCGATAATGGAAGAAGATATGTTCGAGTGGAGAAAATATCTGGACTGTGTAGTATGCCCATCACAAGAGTCATTGGAACACCCTCCTTACTGTCCGGACCTCCTACAAAGTGATTTTCATCTTTTCGGCCCGTCGAAGAACCAATGTCGAAGTTCAGCAAGTTGCCTTGACGCGACTCCACAATCTTGAAGTAACTTTCTTTTATGCCGGTTTCGATAAGTTACTGTAATGATGGGGGAAATGCTTAGACAACCATGATGATTATGTGGAGAATTAGTATGTGACAGTGCCTTACTACGTTGAATATTCCATTAAATTTGTGAATATCTCATTACATACGTAAAGGTTATCCCTGAGAGGACCTGTCACGTTACTATTCGAACTGCCTTTCAAATTTGTATGGAATGAAATTGAAAAATCAACACCTCGCAACTTAACTCCTTTTATTGAAAGTATGCTCACATACAACAACCAAACAAATAAATAAATCCCGTTTAATCAAATAAGTCTATATTGAGAATCGTTTCAAAACACTCTAATACATCCTCATGTCACGTACTCAGAAGAATCTAAAACCTAAAAACACATTTAAATTTGATATCACTTATTTAGAGTTTCTTCGAGAAGGCAGCTGAAACGATCTTAAAAATTGATATTCAAAGCTTCATAACTCAGTGAGTATTAGGCACAGAAGAGTGGAACCTTTTTATTTAAAATATTAGTGTGTTAAGATAATTTTAGAAAATATAACTATAATTAGAATCGGGGGACTGTGTGAAAAGTAAATTTCATAATTGATTCAGCAGCATTTATTGCTACAAACAGCAAGAAAAATAATTCTTTACTTAATCGAAAGCAAATTTTCTAATCAGAAGCATATGCTTATCTGTAGCGGTTTAGAGTTTAGCTATTGGGAAACAATTAGATTGAACATCTTGTATGTATTGCAAGTAATAACTATTGGCATATGTTAATAATCCATCGAATAATATTGCAAGTAGTTATAATCATAGATATTTCGTTTCCTTAATCAATGATTTATTTATAATGCCATATCAAACATTTTTACGCTTCAGAAGTAAACAACAGTCATTCCGATTATTATTATTACATATGATATTATTATAACACTAATTCTAACATTCACTGGAAGATTTTCTGCATGCAGAAATCCCATTAACTGAGCTGCAGAATTACTAACCTCACTTTTACAACAGTATGATATGGAGAACCAGTAAACAGCTCATAATAAATGTTTTGATTAAAATTCTATTCCATTCATTTTATATTAATAACTTTTCGCAAATCAATGAGAAGTATATTAAACACAATGAGATAAATAAATTATAATGCGAATTATCTCCTATTAACTGCTATTCTACATTTACAACTATGTAACACTTTCCAGTAACACAAACTTATATTCCCTTCAAAGAGCTTTATTTAACTGTGACAGGAATACAAATAGAAATTAAATAACGTCTCTTCATTACAAAAGAAGCAATAATATTAGCGCTACCAATAAATTTAATTTACTGGCTAAAAGCCAGTTTCAGTAAAACGAAGTACATTAAAATACGGAACGTAATAATAAATTCAGTTAATATTAACAAGAAAATGTGAGAACTTCGATTTAACTTAATTGAATGTACATCTTAGAAATGGTAAAGTACGTCAAAAAAGTATAAGAATTTTTGCTCGTTGCTCAGAGGATAATTATCGTACATTAAAACCAAAGAATTCTGTCTTCTAAGAACTATAGTCTCAAAAATTTTATGTTATTAGTATTAATGCTAGGGGTTGTCTTCATATTGAAGTTAATATTATCTCGATTTTTTTAAATAGTAACATCCAGTTTGAACTGAAAATTTAAATTATCCGGAAAACATTTTCTCAGAAACTTCATCTAATTTCATTCCTGGTTTATCTAGAATGAAATTAACTCGAGTACACTTAAAAAAATAGATAACTCCCCAAAAAATGATAAAGAGAAAAAAATTAAAATGAACACAAATGATCGAATGATATTTTATAATTTTAATTAATTATTAAATTTATAAATTAAAATTATTGAAAAAAAACACTGAAAATAATGGAAGCCAATCGGAAAAACAACAACTGAAACACCGCTCTATAAAATTTCAACTATTTCTATTCATTGAACAATATTTATGAAGCTTACTATGCACTGAGTTAACTTTAAAATTCATCGGGATCAACAGAAATTATGGATGTAAAATAATTCATTGATCTTCTAAGTGAGGTGAAATATTCCATCCATCTATCCATCGACCTTAAATATACCAGAATTAACCCTCCAGCCGTTAGGCTTTCAGCTTGCTAAGTTTAATGAAATTGTCACGTTAAAAGAGAAGGTTATTCTTCAAGTTGTGAGGTTTTGGATAAAAGGATTTCAGCCCCCTTTTGTGGTCATTTTCGCGCCGTAGGGGTGTCTATTAGACCTGTTATCGTTCAGCAGTGACAGATGACTCCTAACTTCGATTCTTTCTGACAGAATCCTTTGTTAGAAGACCCTTCTTTGAGTATTCTCAGAAAGGTTGGTCAAACTGACCCTCCGCTGACCACAGACACTCCCTCTCATTATGTCGCTGCGTGACACCTGGGGGGAAGAGAAAGACTTGTAGAAGGAAAATCTCGGGTCTGACACTCATATGGAACTTTTCTTTCCCGAGACAGTCTCGGGTCTGCCGTTATGAGAGGAAAAAGTTCACTCAGATATCTCGGGCCTGACGCTAGGAGGGTTAATTGCGATTACAGTATAGGAATTCATTGCGCTAACTTTCATGGCTGGAAAGAGTTTATTGTATCGATTTCAAGCTTGTCTTGTAGACAGCAACTTTTAATCACATCTAATTGTTTCCCAACAAGTCAAGTAAGCACTCATTAAATTTATGAACTCAATACTTCACCGTGTGCTTTACTGCTAAAGACGTGAAGCTATTCCCCCTCAGAAGGGATACGGGATTTAATAATAAAGGATTAAGTTCCTTGTCAAGAAGGAATTGTCTGGCTTTCCATTTGCATATTTTTAGCATATTATTGCCGAATAATTGTCGGCACCCGCTGTGAAGATACATCGAAACAACCAAGTTAGCAATAAGACTGTCTTCAAATTCATAAGCTACATTATGGTGAAGTGTTTGCGAATTAAATGATTCAGAAATTGCATATTATCTGTAGCTGAAGATTACTTAGGAATAGAAGACGTGTATCACATTTTAATTAAGCTTTTGACATATGCAAAGGTAGGCTATATTATAAAGCAACCTACTGAAATTCGGTAGTGATGAGCACTGGAAATTTTAGATGCCATTGAATACGTTATCATTTTCTTCATTGCTCCACGGTCAGCTTTGTTTAATGACAGAAATGCATGTTCAAAAAACTTTTGAGTTTGATTGCGACAACAATTTTTCACAGAGGCAATGAGCTCGCCGTTGTCTCGAAACTGCTTTCGACACAGATAAGTATTCAGTCGCCAAGACAGATAGAAATCCGACGGCGCTAGATCGATACTGTATTGGAGTTGGGGCACCGATGTCCATCCCACTGGCTAATCTTCTTTGTTGTCATGTGTGCAGCGTGCGATCTTGCGTTATGGAACTGCAACTAGATACCTCTGGCCTTTTTGTTCGCAAGACACGCTGCACCAGCGTGTCTAACAATCTTTTTGTTCAAAAAAAATTGCTCCCCCAAGAATTTCCCTATGCCTTTTGGTCCTAAAAGAGAGTATATTCAGTTTCAGCCCTCAAAGCTTATGGGGAAGTTCACCTGCAAAGACAAAAATTTTAAGAAGGTAGTATAATGTAAATTTTTTAGAATTTTTTTCAGAAATTTTATATGGTTACCAATGTGTTAAAACTGGTTTATATATGTTTCTATGGTCATTTTCTTGCTTCTATTTTCGGCAGAGAGGTTAAATTATTTTACATTCTCTAGTATCTATTGGATTTATCATTAAGGACTTTATTATGCTTCTTCTTTTTTCAAAGGGAATAAATATTTCTTATATTTCAGTTAATGGACAGATTCAGGCCACAAAGGGTATAGTTTTGGGTTTGTTGTATTACCCTTGACAGAAAATTTGTCCATATTAGAACTTCTATGGCGAGTGGCTCTTTGAAACAGTTCGCCATTCGGGTTCTCATCCATTCCTTACATTTTGACTGTTTTTTCTTTTATTTTCTAATTTTTTTCTTTTATGTGTTTTAATTATTTCAATTATTAGAGAATTTTTGGTTATTGTTTAATTCTATAGTGGTTTGTTGGTTAATTGTTGGAATATTTTGTTGTTGCAATCACTGGATGCTGCTGCGTTGGGCACGTAAAAAAGGTGTATTGTTATCGTTCTTGTTTAATTCTTCTTTTTCTTCTATATACTTTTTTTCCTTTTTTAATTTTTTTCGTTTTTCTATTATTTCTATGGACGCCTTTACTTAGAATCTAAACACAAATAAGTATTAGCTGTACCCTTAGGCATATATGGCTTAAGGCAAAAAGCATAAAATGGTGAATATTTGCATTAATTCTATAGATAATTACAGAAACTCCATAAGACAGTAACTGAATGTTAACAATAACAGCTTAAAAATTTATTAAAATGTTAAAGAGGGATATAATAATGAATGCAATGATAAGTTAAAACCAAAACTTTTATTGATTACATACTTACTGTAATTTATTGTCTAAATAGCTTGCAAAAATGCCAATCACTGTTAAATAATCTCTCACTTTAGCTACTTTAAATTTTATTCAAAACTGTGACTTTTTAAAGCAAATATTTTTTTCTACCTTTTTTAACAAACTGAAGTAGATTTTGAGTTTGTTCTTAATTTTTGGTTATCGATTGACTGAAATTTTCCATTAGTTTAACTCCCCATTCAGCTATGTCATTTACTACTTTTAAGTTCTTGATAAAAATTTTCATTTGTTTTAACCCAAAATCTTGTTACAAATCCTGAGAATTATTTATCAACTAGGCTGCATCTTAGTTTAATAAGCGAAAACTCAACCATGACTTTGGTCTCTGTAGTCATTGCTACGGCACCAGTAATAGTAGTGACCCGGACAGAAAGTATTGATGATTCTTCCGAAGAAGACGATGAAATCTAATCAGACATTGATTGCTTATATTTTAATGTTGTATTTTCTAATTTAAAATAAGTATAAAGGTTGAATCCAATGTAAAAACTGTCTTAGCTGTGCCCACGAAAGCTTCAGTGGCGCGGAGGAAGAAGACAACTGCTTTATATGTGAATTTGTTTAACTAATATGCATAAATTATCATATAAAATAAAAATGATTGCAACTTTTTCATTGATACTCTAGTTATCCCAATTCCCCATAAAGTTAAAATGTGTAACCGGTAAACCGGCTGCTTTGACTTTTTTTTTATAAAAATAATCATTTGAAAAAAGAGTAACGAAACTATGACTTTTCTGGAAAGCCATATTTTACTCCTATAAACAATGGAAATTTTAATAAAATTTGACAAGCTCGATATCGAACTGTTTAGCTACAACAGGTTTTCGAGTCTTAGCTACCCGGTTTTATGCCACTTTCCCTAACATTTCTTTGAATCCTTCAATCAATGACGCCCTGGGCTACATTAAGATTATCCCACTGGGTTGACGGTCCGGTCCCACGCGATCTCAAAAGAACGTCGCCATCAATTTGTTACGTGACCTGTGAGACCGCGGTTCTTTCAGTCATGTTATCGCGAATGTCTCTATTCAGGATCTGCCAAGAGGAATTGGATTCACGTAATAGGATGTCGAGTTCATCACTTTTGACAGCTTACAGACAACAGCAGGAAATAAAAATTGGTGTAGGTAAAATGCCTAAACAAACATATTTTCTACCTACAAAATTTCATTTCTCTACTGTATACCACTTTCGAACCACAGTGGACTTTGCAACCACAGTGAGGTTGCTTTTAGACCGACCTTCGTTTGCAAAATTTTCTCGGCTATTTAACTGAATGATATATTTCAATTATTGCAACCAAACAATTCTAGCCTGTTTTCTGGCAAACATCGTTTGGTTGCTCTTGTCTCTATATGATTTTAGTTTTGGCAACCTCTACCATGGTGTTCTTTCATCACTTTATTATTATTTGTCTGCTCTTGGTTTTTCTTTTCTATGCGGTTGTTTATGTGCTTTTATCTTTGTGTGTGTTATTTTAGTTTTATATGTTATCTTTTGCTTTGCCAATATCTGGAATATACATTTTTACAAATGTTATTCCCTATAAAGTAAGAGGATGATGGTAACTGTTCTGTGATATTTTTTTGTTCCTCTTCCCTAGATTTTCTGCTTACACTTTCTAAACCATCTCTTTTACACTAAGCATTAGGTGGGAGGTGGTATTATAGTGGTCTGTTATTAAAAACACATTTTCAACCATCCGATAGAGATAATAGATTCAAGCTCATATTCTAATCTTCTTGTTTATGGAATAATACACATATTAATGTCGTTTTCACACCGAAAAATAAATCGAATGTTCCCATGAAAAGATTAAAACATGCTTTAATTATTTTAAAGTTTTATAAGAAATATTCAGCTAACATCTAGCTATTTTCAGAAATGTAATGTATTTATGGACTTTGTTGATGAATAAAGGACATTTTCATGTTTACATTTTTAAACTCATCGAAAATTGCTTTTTGAAACAATACAAATTTAGAAGGTAACTTCTCAGTAGCATATATATCTGAGCGACTGCTTTTCTAAATCATTTAAAAAATACTTTCTTAGATCTGGAAAAAGCAATTACCCACTTCATCGAATGCACAGATGATATTTCGGGAAAAAAAATTTAAGAGAAGGCATTTTTCATCGACGTAACAAGCTTAAATCTTCCAAGAAATTATTGGCTTATAGTAATGCTGTTAAGATTAAGAGATGGATAAGTTATTAAAGAAATAATTTCTGTCGTACTGATGTCTTCATTCTTCAGAATATTGTTGGTGATACTTAAGTTATAAAATTTTTTGCCTTTTTGTTTCATGGCGTCGGTATAAAACGAATGAAGTATTTTTGGAACTATTATAACATTATTAAGGATTCTGAAAATGAGTACTGAAAAGGTTTCGTTTATTTTTATAGCATGGTTAGCACTTTTATTTTAAGGGTTGTACATATACACTGAAGAGCAAAAAAAAAAAAAAAACTGGTACACCTGCCTAATATCGTGCAGTCATCAAGGGTACACGAGTGGGCCTTCGGCTCCGAAAGCCCATATCATTATGTTTCTTTGAATGGTTCGCACGCTGACACTTGTTGATGGCCCAGCATTGAAATTTGCATCAATTTGCGGAAGGATTGCACGTCTGTCACGTTTAATGATTCTCGTCAGTTGTCGTTGGTCCCGTTTTTGTATGATCTTTTTCCTGCCGCAGCGATGTCGTAGATTCGATGTTTTACCGGATTCCCGATATTCATGGTACACTCGTGAAATGGTCGTACGTGAAAATCCAAATTTTATCGCCACCTCAGAGATGCCATGTCCCATCTCTCGTGCGCCGACTATAACATTACATTCAAACTCACTTAAATCTTGATAACCTGCCATTGTAGCAGCAGTAACCGATCCAACAACTGTTCCAGACACTTGTTGTTTTATATAGGCGTTGCTGACCGCAGCGCCGTACTCTGATTGGTTCCATGTCTCTTTATTTGCATGCGCATGCCTGCACCAGTTATTTTGGCTCTTCAGTGTACTTACTACAAGGTAGTGTTATCGCCTCTAATAGCAAACTGATATACAGGGTGATTAAAAATAGGGATAGGAAAAACCTACGAGTTTTAATGAAAAACGAGTTTTTGTGTTTATTTAACCGATTTTTCGCGGGTTTTTTTAGTCCGGTTATAACCGGTTATTTTTTAAATCCAATAAACGGATAAAAAAAACCGAATTGGCAGATGGGCTCGATTATAGGTTCGATTAGACTAAAATTTGCCAATTTATGAAGATTTAAATTTCATCATCTTCGGTTTATAAGCACGATAAATAACCCAAAAATGTATAAAAAAGATCTTTATTATTATGGAATATGGATTACTTGTTTTCTTAAACTCATATAATATGTCCGAAAAAAGCAGAAATTTTAATAGCAAAATTAAGAATAAATATACAAAGAATGATCCAAATTATAGGAACACAAAATCCGGAACACGAGGGAAAATTTAAATTTTACACACAGAATTTCTTATAGTGAAAATGCAGTATAGTGAATGACTTTTCAGGCTTTAATTTATTTTATTACTCATTGTATAGTACATTTATTCTTCTATTTTACACGAGAGAAAATTTAAATTTCACAACGCAAAATATCTTATAATGCAAATCTTTTTATGCTTTAATTTATTTTATTACTCATTATATAGTATATTTATTCTTCTATTTTACACGAGGGAAAATTTAAATTTTACCATACAAAATTTCTTATAATGCAAATCTTTTTAGACTTTAATTTATTTTATTACTCATTGTATAGTATATTTATTCTTTGAAGCGTCAAAACTAAGAGGAATGTTGAGAATTCAAAGTTAAAAAAGTAAGGAAATCCTTTATTTAATTATAACCTTGCGATATGTATTTTTTATAACATGCAAAGCGAGATAAATAACATGGCGGTACGATAATGATGCATTAATTAATTTTAGCGCCAAGGACGAAAGTCTGACAAGTCAAAACACTTTCAGAACAAAAGTGTTTTTATTGTCATCGTTCTGATATTAAGAAAACAAAAACCAGTTATTAATCTTTTTTCGCCTTTATAATTCAACTCATTCATAGTCGACGCTTTGCAGGAAAGTCATTACTTCGAATTTCGCTTTTCTTGTTCTTATGCGAGATAATTACTTATTTTTGACAGGCTGTCGAGTTTCTGAAAATATTTTTAATAGGAGATTCAATATGTGAAGGACAAGAATTTCAAAGATGTTTGATTTATTATTTTATTTATTATGTCCTATTTAAGAGAAATTTTTTTATTTAAGTGGACGTGCGACTCTTAAACCTCGAAAAAATGAGGGGAAACGAGCAGTCAGATACATTATATTTCTAAAACAATGCAATTCACAAACTCACTTTTTTCCTAGAAAAATATATGTTCTTTCAGTTATAGTACACACATTTTCAGATCCTTTTATTGGTATGTATTTATTTGAGAGAGTAATATGTATCGGAATAATTTTTGTAGAAAAAATAAGATAGTCACCTTGCGAGCATGAATACGGATAAAATATTGGTCTAAACACAATATTTTGGGTACCTAACTAATCCAAACAGTCTTTTTAAGAAACTTAACCACAATTTATTAGCGTTTAAATTTAATTTATATTTTACATACCAATTTAAAATAAAATGTTAAAAATAGTTAAGATTTCAACTTTTCTACCCCTCCCCCCCTCCACAAAACTCCTTTGGAGAAAATTTGTACCAAAGTTGTGGTTCAAATTGCAGAACATAGCACAATACACATTCAGTAAAAACTTTATATAACAATATTCAATAGTATCGAGATATTGTGCACTCAATATGAAAACAAACATATTTTGACATATATCGCTTTGAAGATATGGCTGTTTTCAATGTTTACGTTGAACATCTGTAACATTTTCCTCGATAAATTTCATAACTATGGGAGTATTTTAATTCGGATTGTTTCAAATTGTTCAGATCCGGGGGGTCATAAAAAGACTCTACAACTATTGGGTTGAGTCGACCCTCCTGTGTTAAGGAATGGAATGGAAAAGACTGAGGAATAATATTTTTTTTTTCATAAAATCTAAAATTTTCGAGGTTTAACAGTCGTATTTCCCCTTAAGCTGGTTAAATCTAGCTTCAACGAAAACAACTCTACTATAGCTGCGTATCATTTTGGACACTTTGAAACAAAATCTTGGAAAACGAAAAGAAAACTTTGAAATACGAGAATGAAAATATAAGTTTGAATTACTACGATTCAAAAGTTGTTTTCATTTACTTCAACACACGATTCTAAACTCTAATTATTATCTTTCATACACCATTTTAATTCATATATTTCTCTCTTGCTTATTATTTAGTGAATGCTTATCATTTGTTGAATAAAAATACATCAACCATTAATAACATTTAGCAACTTACTCTAGACAATTTCCTTTTCTTTTGATAACAGCCATTTCGTCCTGAAAGCTTTTGCGAAACGTTCTGATGTATGATATCTTGCAAAAGCAGTCGGAGTCTAAACATCCATTATATATGATACGGTTCAATAGAAGTTGACTTTCTGGATGTCTTAATCTGTTTCCTTCGATCTTAGCTTTATTTATTGACATTTCTCTTCCATCCGTTATTCGATTTCGGTAAGAATTTTGTTTTTCCATTATCTGTATGTGTTTTCATCGAAGTTGCGGATCATGAATAGAGTCCAGTTGCATAGATACCAATCTCTCTTCTTCTCTTTCTTATCTATACAAAAGAAAATCTCTCTCGTTTTCGATAGATTCCTTATAGGAGGAATTCTTCTTTATAGGGATGATTTTCATGGCACGAATCACGGAAAATTTCTGCACAATTTCTCTAAACGTGCTCCAGGAAAAAAACCCAAAATGAATATAAATGATTAATTGATCTGCCTTTAAGACTAATTCTTTTTAACGCAACTTAATTTTCGAAATTAAAGCACTTTCCACTTCTTTGGTTGATCCAACGCCAATCAAAACCTGATTGACGTAAATTTAACTATCTGATATCAATCTGCTATGCAAATAACTTACCAGACCCGAAAAGAATACTGACTAAACACTTTTCCTTGAATTCTCCAGTTTCGAAAGCACAAAAGCTTTGAACTCGTACTAGTTTCTTATTTGCGCTGCATTTTCCTAAAAACACTCACTGATCGGTCGGGGTCAAGTCATTATTAAAATATACTAGGGGGCTCTGCCTCCTGCTCGCTAAAGCTCGCCAACCCCCAGAAGGATTGCGTTGCAATCCTCCCAGGTTTGCTACGCAAACCCTGCTCGCTTCGCTCGCTATAATGAAGACATTGTGTGTCCTAGATGTTATTCTAAAATCTTCATATATATATATATATATATGAATCAGCTTTATTTTGCTTCTGATGCTTTAACTTAAATCAGCACAGAATAAAATTTTTTAGCCTTAAAAGATATTTTTATTCAAATAAAACTTACAAAGTAAAGCTGATTTCCTTTTAATGCTTTCACCTTAATAAAGAAGGAATAAAATTTTTTGGCCCTGAAAAGGGCCGTTTTTTATATAGTGAAAGTATCAGGAACCTCAAACACAATTAAATATTTCACATTTTGGAGCTATCACAGAAACAGATTCAAAAGATTGTGCTGTACGAAAGCAGGTATATACATATTCAATCCACTCAGATATAAAATAATATACAACATTGAAACAAATTAAAAATGTAATGCAAAAAAATGCACTTGACAATCAATCACAGAAAACTTCCTCATAAACACAGTGTAATGGCGGCACTAAAATATATTGGATGGGGTAGCTAGGATTATATTAAATCGTTAAAGCAAGGTAGATGCCCAAAATAAAGTTTAAATTAAAATATATATTGAACAATTAATTAATTCTGGGTACTGAAATATTTAACACGATAATAAGAAATTCTAGCAATACTGATAAAATCACCTACCTTTGCTGACCTGAAAACCCTAGCTACTTAATTAAAAGTCAATTTGCATATAGTGGTAATACATTGCACTATATTAATTGAAGAAGAACAAATTTATTAAAATTCAAATATTTTTTATTAACAATTTTATGGATACTAAACTGCCAACATCTTTAAGAAATGAATATAAAATTTGCAAATTTTACTGCTGATGCACACAACATCAAATATATGAAATCTCACAACTATAAAACAGAAAATATATAAAAAAACAGATATCTATTCTTTACCAAATTAGTAAATGCAAAAAAAGGAAACACTCTCATAACGGCCATTTTGATATACGAATATATGTAGTGAGAGATTAGTAGTTTCACAATGAATCATCTTTATATGCACTGAAAAATGAATCTTTCATTGATTTGAACTTTCGCGCACTATGTATCGTGCCACATAACGGATTTAAATCAGTTGAAGCAAGGCATTTCTTGGTTTTGCAACATCACTTGCGGCCAATATTAGCATGGGAAAATTTAGTTTTCCCCGATCGATGTGAAGTTGACTTTGGAAATCTTTCTTGCTCACATTATTTGTTACACAAGTGGCGTCTCTCGTTCACAAACAACAGAATCGTTGCAGATGGTAACACTCGCACAAAAATTGAATGTTCATCACTATAACACTACTTTCAACTTTTTTGCGAACAGCAGTGATGACTTACAAAAAGTCATCACTGCTGTTCGCAAAAATGAAGAGCACTTAATCTAAAATCACCATTCCAAACGCAAGAAAAAAAAGCTTCAGTCCAGCTTGAACTCGAATAGTCCAAGACAAAGAAAGGATGTTCAGTTCAAACATAAGCCGCCTGTTGATTTCTTATTTAATTCAACATTTTAGATCTTTTGTAGATTTTTTAATCAACAGATTTAATCTACTGCTTGCATGCCTGAGAGGACGAGAACCGAAGGAATAAATCCCAACGGTCTCGGAGCCTCCAGGATGCGTGCTATCCCTTCGGAATATTCAAACGAAAAGACAAAGGAATATGCTTTCATAACGGAAAAAACACCTCCAATCAAGAACGCCAAAACCCAATGACATCTAAATTCATCCGCAACAAGATGGCGAGTAAATAGTCCCGTAGCAAAATTTGAATTAAAAAATTAATAAAATTGAAACCTTAATGGAAACAACAACAAAAGTTAAGAAAAATAATAATTAAATTGAAAACAAAGTAAATAATTAAGTAAAATTTAGAAATTAAATGAAACGGCTAAAATTATCGTTTGAATTTCAAAATTTGCCAAAGTTGCCACAAGAGAAGAAAGAAACTTTAGTGGCGAAGAATTAAATTAAGTAAAAATACTGACAAAACCGAAAAATGATGTTGATGCAATATTTGCAATCTAACACACAGTTAAATATTTCACATTTTGGAGCTACCACAAAAACATATTCAAAAGATCGTGCTCTTGATAAGCCAACATAGAGTTGTCTATAACTAAAAACCGGCTCATTGAGCACCAAACATATCTTTTCAAAAGTTTGGCTTTGCGACTTATTAATTGTCATGGAAAAGGCTAAACGAATGAGAAATTGCATACGTTTAAATTTGAAAGGCGTGTTAGTCTGAGATGGAATCAAAGGAATTCGGGGAATGAGAAACGTCTCTGTGCCATCTATGGATTTTGCCTGAATAATCTTTTGCTGCAATTTTGTGATAATTAGGCGTGCACCATTGCACAATCCTTTAGAGGGAGCTAAATTTCTCAACAGCATTATAATGCAACCTATTTTCAACTTTAACTCATATGGAGGCAAACCAGTTGGTGTCAAAGAATTTAAAAATTCTTCAGGAAATGTCAATTGATCTTGAGGATCTTCACTCATGATCACATCAAGCAGTTCCCGGCATAAATTCCAACACTTTATTGTTGATTTCCATGGATCGCTCATTATTAACAGTAAGGATAGCTCGACCTTTAAGCTCCTGTGGGGTCACACTGGAAAAATCTATGTCACTGTACAATTGATGTATAGGGTCTTGTATTGAAGGGTAGTATTGCAAAGGCAACTGAATCGTTGAGCCACTTTTTTTCTCTCCAATGTCCAACAACCAAGCACCAAAATCCCTTTCAGATTCAAGGGCACGCATATTTTTTGTCAGATATAACTTATGAAATTTCAACCAAAGAGCGTGTTTTTTTAAGGAGCTGGCAACAGTTAATGTTCTTGAAAATCTTAAAATTACTGGAAGAACTTAGCGAAAATCTCCACCCAGTAGAATGACTTTGCCCCCAAACGGTTCTTTACATATTGTGAGATCTTGTAAAAGTCTATAAACAGCTAAGAAAGATGAACACGTGTCATGGGTGCTTCATCCCACACAATTAATTTTGTTTTCAGTAACATGTCAGCTTCTTTTGTATTAGGCTTCAAATTGCAAGTAGATGTTGCATTTAAATCAATTGGAATTTTAAAAACAGAATGGGCTGTTCTCCCCCCTATTAATAGAGTTGCAGCAATACCTGTAGATGCAACAGGAATAACATCATCACCTCTACCACGTATTGTGTGAAGCAAAGTTGAATAAACAAAAGTTTTTCCTGTCCCAGCAGGACCATCTAAAAAATAACACTTGGGTGTATCTGCAGCGTTGTTGTACACTGCACTTAATAAGATTTCCACAACATTCCGCTGTTCACTATTTAACTGCATAGCATAACTATTAGCTTTAGCCTGCTCTTCCACAACATCAAAGTTCGCTCTCTCCAAAACACTTGCAGGCAAATCTACAGTTGGTAAATGCAGTTTTTGGAGACATAAATTGTAGGATGTAAGCAGTTCCTCAATATCTGCAAGTGCAGAGTGAGGTCCAGTCTGCTCAGAATAACGATGCACAAAGTCCTCACAAAGTGAAACTTGATGCTGCACCCATAAATCTGGAACATCCTCCACTTCTCCAAAGTAACAAATCATTGCGAACAGCATGCGCAACTGTTTCGGAGATTGAAATTGTGTAGCTTCATTCAAAGCATCATGCCACTGCTGGTCACCTCGAAGAAGTCCATACTCCTGACATGCTTGTTGAAATGTAATGCATCTTAATCCATTTACGGTCAAAATATCATCAAAACTAATGGCCCCAGACTTGCACAGTAGTAGCATCCGCAAATAGTACCTCTCAGTATCCAGTATACTAACTACTGGCAGTCTCCCAATAACATTTTGTCCACCACGTTGTCCATTCTTCCAATTTGTGGTACTCTTATCAAACACATAATATTGTGGAATATCTGAGTAAGAAATGTTGTGAGCTGAAGGATCGTTTTTGTTTAGTTCAAACCATGATGTTAGTGTTGTTTTTCTTAAAGCAGCTCGTTCAATTGCTTGGGCTTCTTGACCGTCTTGGTACACAATCGGCTGTTGCTGTGGTAAATGCACAACTAAGCTCACTACAGTGTGGGATTTATGCGACAAATTAAATTCATTTAAACGCCACATGGCTTCAGGTGCACTAACATACCTACCTTCAACAAAACTTAAAATTTCATCATGATCCAGAGCACCTTCTTTTTGTATTTTGACCGAGTCTGCATCATGTCCTTTGTATACATATTTATATAAGTATTTGACACTTTTAACTGAGGCACAAACTTCAACATTAATATGCGCATTAAATTTTTTAAGCAACCAAGGATTGTATGGGACAACCCATCTGTTATCGATGGAATATTTCCCTACCTGGACAGGTTCAGTGGCAGCACTGTCCATCTCTCATGCATGGACAATTTATATTTATAGTTCCACATGGGCCATGTGCCATGCATTTTGTCACAATTTGGAAGAGTCTAAGTGCAAGGATCTGGAAGTTCTGCACTCACAAACTTGTCAATGTCATCAGTGCGAATTTTGCTTTCTGAATCTAATGTTAGAAGAATGTGGGCATGAGACAAACCTCGCTTTTGGAACTCAATAACATAAATATAGGCCAAAACAGTTCCAAATATTCCATGCTTGCAAATATCTTCTAAAAGTTCTTTTAATTTCATATTAAATACACGTACATTAATATCAGGTCGGTCTTCAGGACGTTGTACTCCCTCCATGCTATTTAAAATTTCAGACCAAGATGGGTTGCAAGTAAACGTCAGAAAGAGATCTGGCTTACCAAACTTGCGTACCATAGCCATTGCATCTTGGTAATTCTGTTGCATATGACGCGGGCTCCCTTGGAAAGAATATGGCAGTATTTTAAATTTTCCAGTGCGTATATTTTCATTATGTTCTCGACACTCTAAAGCATGTAAAGGCCCCCGATAAAGCTCAATTCGCAAATCTTTTTGATTTTGTCGCAAAAAATGTAAACGTGAGCCTTCGGTTTTAACATATGCATCAAAAATATATTGCTGGAAAAGCTTACCACTATTGTGCAAAATACTGAAACCATTTCGCTGGGAAAGTCTGTATGCATAATATTGTAGTTGAGTGACACGGGTGCGCTTTGCTGTTCTCCTTTCTTCTACATGTACCATTCCAGTTTTCCAACTCACTCGCCCCTTGGAAATAGCAAAGGATAGGTCATTGGATCACAGCCTTGATTTAAAGGTGAAATGCTTTGGCATGTATCCCCAACTGGGTACACACAAATGTCTCGGTTGGCTGGGGGCTCTCCATTATCACCTACAAATACAGCTGCTACTTCAGTGCATAAAGTAGGAGCATTATAGCGCCGCATATCCAAATTTTTATCTTCCAAAAATACTATTTTCACTGATGTAGTTGGGTGCTCTTGTACCAATCGATGCATTTGAAGATAAGACTGAGCAAAGGGATTCATTTCCCTTAACATAAAATCAAGTTTTTCAAATGCATGTTGCAAGCAATTTTGATTGTTACTCAAGCGTTTCTCTGTTGCCTCATTGGAGTCAAATATATAAAGCTGTCCGTAACTTTCTTTATGTTGGTCACTTGCATACAGGGGGGAAGCTCTGTGGTACACTTGACCATGTAAACGGTAGCAGTATGGCCCAATTCCACGTGGTGGTTTAATTTGTGCTGCCATCGATGCGAATGCAAAGGCAGAATTGTATTCCCGAATTCGCTGTCGATAATTTTTAGTATCAGTTGAATTTTCAGATAGCAATGCTTTCAATAGTTCCGATGCATCAGGAAATGCCGGTAGCTGAACCTTTTCATCATGGTAACATTTTATATACTTATGTGCAGTATTTTTCTCTTCCTTCCAATAAACAGCCTCACAAAAACCGCACTGTTCGGACATAGTTCCACAGTTATGCTCCTCAACATCGTTTCGAATACACACACGTTTTGGGCGACGGCGATTATCGGCTTCGTTTGGAATACTTCGCCTTATAGTGGATTCCTGAACTGTTTCCTGGCTCCGTTCATTACGCCTTTGTTCATTTCGGATAATATATCCAACAGCACGACTTAAATTCATTATTTTTACAAATTCCCAACTACTAAAAATAGTTTTCAATAAACGTGATCACACGAAGCGAGTTCGGACTTTCCTCGGATGTAAACAAATCAAACTTGCGAGCTGTTGCCAAACGGCGATTAAGAAATTCGATCCTTTTTTGTCGCCACGTAAGAGAATTATATATATAGATATGGAATATTAAATTCATTTTTTAAAAAATACTTAACAGGTGGCGCTCGAGGCACAAACTCAAAATTAAATTAAATTAATCGTTTAACTGTAAATTAAATTCTGAACATTTTAAAATAATATATTATAATTGAAAATACACTGGCGTGGAAAGTTTCAAAATTGTAGCTCGTCAGGAACAGAGTGAAGAATTTATTGTTGCTACAATCACATTTTGTCTCGCCTTTCATCAGTTTTGACGCTGCAAGGGCCTTTCGCTTTCAGGGAAGAACGATAGAGAGTGACTTGAGACTTCTTGCGAGGAAGGTCGCTGTTTTCCCTCTCACGGGGACGGACAAATCTCGCCATGCTTATCGAGTTGTATAATGTAATCTCAGTTAATCTAGAATAATTCTATGTGGTAGATGTGTGAACAATAAATTTAGTTTAAATCAACTATGGCCCAACTTTATTTTAACCGTCGATTTCACTTCCTGTGAGCTAGCCTCAAATGGCGGTTAAATTGTTAAATTTTATCTTTAAAGACACGAAATAAATAAATGATAAGGGCATTGCAGATACTCAAGATAGTACACGATTTGAGAGAAAGCAGGGCAAAATGTGAAGCACGTACTACCGCTCCTAGAAAAGAGTAAATTGATGGAGGAATAATGTTTTAAACATTAGGTAGCTGAGCAAAGGTGTCCAGTGTTCCTAAGGTACCCACCCCGAAAAAGTAGAATTAATTTCCTTTTTAATTACAATATGGTGCTACTGCATTGTAAATCAAGTATCTGCAGTGCACGTGGCTGAATTTGAAGAGGTCACCTTGATCGTCCTCCATGATATGTAGTGATTTCTTTTTTGGGGCGTAGTCGTTCTAATTTTCAGGTAAGAAGACATTTTAATTTGCAAGTGCTTAAATTAGAACTTTCAGTTATGATACGTTTTATGAAAGCTTATTTCTTTCTCTTTAACCACATTTACTTCATTTCTAATAAATTTATCACATTAATAGTTTTAAGTCGTGCAAATGGCGACCGTATGGATGTTCCCAAGGTGGCCCGGGTGTCGGGCCACCTTAGGAAACAAATATGGAAATCAATATAGTAAGGGTAATTTACAAAATTTCAACTTAAATATTTGAAAACACTAATTACCATTTACTATTCAATTTATAACAATAAACGTTATATTTTTATTTAATTATCGAATGATGGTTATAGTTCTATTTTCATATCATAAAAATCTCAAGAAATCTAAAAGAAACTTTTAATAATTCTTGGCTTTCTTATTGTTATAAGTATAAACATAAAGTATTGAACATTGTAATACTCTTATAGAATTAAAGATAGTTTTCCGAGTATTTTTGTCACATTTAAAAAATAATTTCAATAGATGTTTTTGAACAATACTTGGCACCTTTGCAACACTATGCACCAAATGTGGCCCAAAAGCTGCAATTTTGAAATTGCATTATAAAAATAATTAAATTTTATTTTACAAAGGAAAGTATACTGGATATATGTTGGAGATAAGCGTAAACTTTTACAAAAGAAATTCAGCAACACACACCTAACCAGAAAATTTTGAAGAATCCTCAAAGCTTAACTATGGCCACCTTTTTCTCACCTACCTTAATATTGTTTACGACAACAACAAAGTAAAAAGCACGTCATACCGAAAAAATAACAGGCGAGAAAAAGGGTTCATCATCACTCTTCTGTCTTGACACTTTTTGAGACACAAATCATGAATTACGATATAAATGCATGAGTCTTGTTGAACATCACCATCTTCGGGAAACAAGGCAGTCCTAAATGATGACAAATGCTGTCACACAGAAACAGGACAGATGGTTTCACCAGAGAACTTAAAAACACTCAGCACTTGAGGCAGATCTTCCTGATCCAAGACATGCACACATTGAATATTTTCTTGACAGATGAGCATCAAGGCCTGGTTTCAGAATTTAGCGTTTCCACTATGTGGGGTAAAATGAAGAATTCTGTGCAAACATGTGAATTGTTGAACGAATAAGGAAGATGGATGGGTTGTGCTGTGAAGTTTCCTAAATTTATTTAATAATGAAATGATCATACCGCGTTTCGTGAGGGGATATCAGAAATAAAATTCATCCAACGAAGTTTCCTTTAGAAGAAAATAGCAAACGATGTTAGGAATTTTTCATTTTTGTCGAAGGAAGGGAAAGTGTGATGTTTAAATAAACAAGCTTGGTCTTCCAATTTTAACCCGGGGGGACGTTTACTAAGAAGAGTAACGCGAAGACGCAGAAAGGGTTTTCTACACCCCAATTCGTTATTTCGCTATTTAACCCTCTGAGTGGTTCGGTCTTCTTTGTAAAGCGATTCCAAAAGCGAGCGATTGAAGAACCTTTATCTGTTTTAAAAGTGTGCCTTCCTCCCAACAGAAAATGTTCCGAAAGCGCTGCAGATCGAGTCTCTTCCCCCCCTCTGATCTAGGAACGATTAGCACCCCCCATGGAGGGGATAACCGCAAGAATATGTTCTATTCAGCTTGGAATCTATTCAAACTACAGTGCCAGGGGAATTCTGGGGTATTTATCTGGGCCTGGGATAATTGCTTTCGGAATATCCCATCTGTGGCGTGACTGAATATCTTCAAGATGCCCTCATTCTGCATATTGCCCGTGTCCATAACACCAGATGATAAAAATAAACGCCGTTACACCAGACAAATGCCAGACCGTTGGGCCAAAAAAATGAACGCTATATTACTTATTTTTTATGTTGTGAGTTTCTAAAAATATGAACATCATTGAAGTTGCATGAAAGCTGATATTCTGTAGATGTCTGTGACTTCAATTTATTTGTTGTTTATTAATAGTTGTATTTTAGATATTGGCTGTACTTCATATTATTAGTTGTCTTTTTTATATTCTTGACTTCAATTTATTTTCAGTCTACACGTCAGTATATTAGTCTACGAATGTAAAAATAATTTCCCTAATTTTAAAGATCAACAACAATGCCATTTTTATATATATATTTTACTAATCTCTATTGGCACTATAAAACTTTTCATATTGTTTCTTGATTTAGTATTCGGTAAAAGGTAGAAAATTTAGAGCCGATCACAAATATAAACAGCGCTTAACTGGATTAATCCGTTTTGTATGCACATAAACACTTATTATATAGATAGTCACATAATAATCTATATTCCAAAATAGCCAACGATAATCAATATATATGAAGGATTATAAATAACCTTCTTAACCCTGAATAATGTTTTAAATAAAATAATATGCTACAACCCTTTTGTAATGAAACTCGTTACATATGCGTTTTAAGAGAACGAGTTAATAATTCTCAAACTAAAGGTTACATTTTGAAAACTAATGCGCTAAATTTTGGAAGAAATAGCTTATTCATATACCTTTATTTAGTACGCAAGAGATTATCTTCTATTATAATAAACGGAAATTTAATTCACCTGAAATTTGAAACTTTGATACTATTGCCCAGGTACTAGAGCATCCAGTCGCAAATTTTTCAAAATTAAATTTGGGGACGTTCAAATATTACGTAAGCACCCAAGGGGGGGGGGATATGCGATTTGCTTATTTTTGCTGACAAGGGAGGAAGAGGAGTATGAGTGATGCTTACGTAAGATATTAAAATCACTTTATTTCCGAAAATCTCTTGTAACTTGCACAAATAATTTAATTTAAAAAAATTAAATTTGAAAAAAAAAGATAAATTTGGCATTGAATTTTGAAAGCTTAAACTTGAAATTGTAAGGAAATTAAACTTACATTTTTTTTTTCATTTTAAGCCAAGTTAGAGTTTTTACTTTCTTGTATACGAATATACAAAGAGAAAATTGTAATCGTCAAAAAATTCGAACTCGAGATTTTGACGAATCTCCATGTTTTAGACCTCCCTGAGTCCGAAAAACACAATTTTGGAATTATGTCTGTCTGTGTGTCTGTGAACACGGTAACTCGAAAACTATTAGAGCTACAGGGATGAAATTTAGTATGTGGTCTTTAAACATAAGTTTTAGGTTTCTGTCAAATTTTGGACAAAATCCGTCCACGGGAAGTCTGTCTGTCCGCGGTCATGTGAACACTATAACTGAAAAACTTGAATAGCTAGATGAATAAAATTTGGTACACAGTTTTATCATCATGAATGTAGGTCCGTATAAAATTTTGGGCCAAATCCGTCAAAGGGTTGACTGTCTGTCGGTCTGTATAATCGCGTACTTGTAAAAATTACATCTCCTAAACCCTTTGGCTTAGATAAATAAAAATTGGTATGACGTTTGCTAATATTAATTATAGGTCTGTGCCCAAATTTCGTTTGAATCGGTAACGAAAAAGGCGTTCAAATTGCATAATTAATTTTTCTAATCCGATTCTCCATACGCATGCGTACTGGTAGCAATCTCTGTGCACGCGGAAGGATTACATCACTTTTCCCCTGTTTTACTTGCGTACTGGAAGCAATCTCTGCGCATGCGCAAGCTAACGAACGAGGTCTTCTCCTGTTTTCTCCTCTGCACACGGAGCTTGTGCATTGGCTACAGTTTGATAGAAAATAAATATTGCTAACTTTTAATACATACGCATCTCTTTCAATATGATTTTTCACCTAAATATTTTACTATCACTATAATCTACAATGAAAAACCTTCTGATAGTCATTGAATTCTGGGTTACAGTAGGTTCGATTTTTTTATCCACGCAGGGGGAAGGGAAATGACAAATATTTGAGAAGTATACGAGAAAGTTTAGGGGAGGTCACTCCCGCTGGTTTTATTTGAATTAAATCCTAAAATTTTTAAAATTAGATTATTATTGCTATACATTTTGTAAAAAAAAAATAACGGGGAGGTGTAGTTTGCTTACGTAATTATAAGAGGGGGGTTTGCGATTTGTTTATTTTGCTGATTGTGAGGGGTCAAAAATACCAAAAATGCGCTTTACGTAATATTTGAACGGCCCCTTTAATTTTATTTACAGTCTAGACGAAATGTAATGGCATATTGAGTTTCAGGGGCGTTAAAGTTTTTTTTTACCCGATTGAAACGAAAATTGGACAATTAGGGTTAAAAGACCACATACCAAATTTCATTTATCTAAGTCGTTGCGTTTAGGAATTATCGTGTTCACAAGCATGCGATTACAGAAACCAACAGACAGTTAACGCGTCGAGGGATTTCGTCCAAAATTTAATACGGACCTACATTCCTAATTTTTAAAACTGTGTACCAAATTTTATCTATCTAGCTGTTTTAGTTCTGAAATTATCGTGTTGATATGAACCCTAACCTACAAATTCTCCTTGGACGGACTTTATCCAAAAATTGATTGAAATATACTAATTTTGTATTAAGTCCATATAAAAGATTCCTTCTTTCTAACTCTAACCGTTGTTGAGTTATTGTGTTCACAAACATAATTCCAAAATTGTGTTTTTCGGACTCGGGGAGGTCTAAAAACTGGAGATTCGTCAAAATCTCGTGTTGAAAAATTTACGATCAACGATTATAATTCTTTCTCTTTGTATACTTCGTTTACTAGAATGTAAAAAAGATCAAACTTTTTTTTCCTATCAATTTTACGAAAATGCGCTAGCTACGAAGTAAAATATTATTGAATTTTTTTTTCTACAGACAATTTTTTGCAAACTTCGCAAAATCAAAGAATAAGGAGAAAAATTTAACACCTATTCGAAATTAATCAGGTGCCTTTTCACAATTTATAAATGTCTTGGACGTTATCGGTGTGATATTCAAAAACATTTTTGGGCCTTTTCATACCAAATATAAAGGAAATTTAACTAACATAAAACTGACACTTTACTGTTTTTCTTAAAAAATAAAATTATAGATCTAATTCAAATATATCATACAGCTTGGAAAATAAATAAGAGTCTCATTATTATCCATTAAAGTTCAGAATGAAAATAAAAACCTGTATATAAATCAGAATTTTATTTAAAAAAATTATACTTTACAAATCACAGCACACACACAAGATATTGTGATAAAACACACTGTCTAGCATGTGACGGTGGAGTTTGGAAATAATTCAATGCCTGAGACTACTATTATTATTAGAAGTACTGTCTTCAAACTCGTTAATAACGTGTCGGGATGCATTATAGGTTTGTAACACATATTAGTGGATTCTTGTCTCATAGCATCTATTAAAATTCAGCTCGCAATTGGCATAAGAGCTACCAAAAGCAATGTAATTCAGGCATTTAGATTTGATCACTTAATGAAGAATGCATATTAGCAAAACTATAACGCTCAAGGAACTAGTGCATAAATACAGTATCATTGAAGTAAGCATTGATTTTCTTAGAAATGGTTTTGTGTTCTTACATTTTAAAAAAGAAATAAACATTTTCACTGACTATTGAAATAAACTTAAACTGCAGATGTTATCAGACTCTTAATAAGATAACTAAAAGTCTGTTAAGATCATTAGTTGATATTATTCTTTACGTTTCCATGTAAACCAAAATTTTCTCTAACAAAAATACAATATTTTAAAACATAAAAAATAAAATTTTCATCCCTTTTCTTTAACATTTGTTTCAATGTTTGTTCAGAGTGAGCAAAAAATAAATTGAATAATAATTATTTGAAAAAATAATTGTTTTTTTTCGGAATTTATTTCATTTTGATGAATTTAAAAGAAATTCTAAGTAGTGTAATATAGAAAACTCATCTAGAAAAAAAACTGCTATAGTTTTAAAAAATCACACCTAAACCTTAGTTATTTTTTTTTCAATTCAATGTTATATAACGAAATAAACAACCCCCCTCTTTTCTTATCACCCCAGGCTTCTCAAATTTTTCTATGCTTGAATGGGGTATTGAAAGAGATTGGGCAACAAAATCTATTTTACTTAACAATTCGATTAAAACATTGATGCATTGAAATAAAATCTTATTTAACATAAGTGTATTACGAGAAAACACTTGAAACATAATACAATTTCAATCCAGGCTGACAAACATTAAACCGGACTTATACAGAATCCAAATTCGGACACACACAACTAGAAAAAAAAATCCAAAACTGACCTTCTTTCTGAAAGAAGACCTCAATGCAGATAGCGTTAAAATGCCCCAAGCTATAGGGGTGTGGGGTCTTGGATCCTGTGGTATCTCTAATTTGCAGTAAGTACATTCTTATCAGCACTCATTGTGTCGACCGCTACCCTACCCAGCTAATCAATCAAAATGTCAAACCACGGAAGGGGGAAGAAATTCGGAAAATCACGTTCATCTCGCTTTAGAGACAGTTCACAAGAGACGTATATTTCAGTGCTGACCGCTTTCGGCGTATCTCTGACCACACGTTGAAATGCGTGTTATCCGCTTATGGGATAGTCCAAGGTCGACGTAGAAATACGTGTGAAACGCTCAGAGGGTTAAGCAAGACTAGCAGCATTTTTGTGCTATGTCTGTTCCAAATGATTCATGCAAACAGTTCTAGTTATACAAGAACACATTTTTAGGTGAAAAATTTAATAAATAATATATTTTTCAGCGAGTTGCGAACACATAAGAAAAATATATTTCTTTCGTACATGTTTTTAACATTTTTTACTTCTAATTTTCTGAGGTACACAGGAAATCCTTTTTTAGAAATATAAGGGAAAGGAGGGTAAGAGTACGCACCTAGTGGATTTTTCGTTATAAAAATGAGAATCGAAAAGTCAGAGCCTCGAAAATATACTGAATCATAGTTTATTAACTTAGGAAGAAGGGTACAAAAAATGAAAATTTTAGCTTTAAAAAATATATATATTGCGAAACGCAAGAAAAAAAATGCCAAATGCGTACTCTTACCCGTCGTGGCGGGTAAGAGTACGCAGGCCGTGAGGCCAAGAGTACGAACCCTAAAAATTTAGCAGTAGTCGCATACAAATGCTCCACTGCCTTCGTAACTGGAACATTCCTCATGCCACCACTCCTTACATAATCCACACTGGGTCCAATCATCATCATATGTTTGTTCGCAGCCTAGTCATATTGCTCCCTCATTATTTGGATTTCTATGGACTGGAAACTTTTTCTCCAGACAACAGCTCTTCAGATTATTATCCCAATCTCATTTTTTAATAATAATAATGCTAAAATAAAATGCAAAGTTTTGTTGGAATGGCTGCTTCAAATTACAGAACGGATAAGAGTACGCATATCTGGTCTGTGCGTACTCTTTACTGTCGATGTATTGCTTTCTAAATCGTCCATAAATGGCTGTAGAATTCACTAAAGTTAAATTCTAGCTTGGCCACGTTGTTTGGAAGGGAACAAACCTCATAATGATATTTACTTTGGAAGAAAGCATTAGTCCTTTATTTACAAAAGAAGATTAAGATTTTTTCGCAGAAAAATTACATGCTAACATAACGAAATCATATATTACCTGATAAATGAAAGACAGCAAGGATGAAAATAATTATGGCGGTCTCTTGAGATAGCTGAAAACACACATGTTGATATGATCACACTTGCTTCTGCTTGCGCTGTTGCCAACAGGGAAAAAAGTCCCTGCGTACTCTTTCCCTCCCTTCCCTTAAATATGAATTCTGCGAGGCTTTATCCTTAGGTCAAATAAATTTAGATCGTAATATACTTTAATTTTCCAGAATAGTTTCTAAAATATTAATCTTTTCCTCCAATAGTTTTTGTGAAAGCAGATAAGACTTTTACTGATTACAGTTACATTACATCCAGAATAATATAACTTTTGCATCAATCTCTTGACATTTTCACTTACACTATTATCCGGTTTAAAAGTCCTGTACCCGCAAAATTCATTTTAGAATTATCGAATTTTCTTCAATCCACTTGTTTTCTCTATAAAACTGAAACAGCGAGAAAACATCATTTTCCTGTCCCTAATATGATTGCTCATTTGGACAAAGAAACCTGACGCGAGGACGCGCAAAGGAGAGTTTAAAACCCCTTATTGTGAATTCCAATTAAAAAAAAATTTTCTTGGAACACGTTCCGTCTGTTGAATGTGACCTTAAAGTCAGATAGCACGGATTTGACTCATTTGAACTAAAAGGAAGTTTATATTTTTCACATTCTACGTGGCGTGGGGTGTCGGTTACTCGCGGACTAAAGCTTCAGTTCCTGTCAATGCATTTATAAAAAAAAAAGAGAGATTTCTTCATTTTTCTGAATACTAAACAGAAAATGCTTCTTAAATAAATTTTCTTTTCGTTAAATGTAATTTATAAATTTGACGACTAGCATTATTGACATTTAGAAATTGAAATAGATTGTAATATAGTAAATTATAAAGTAATTTTACAGATGGTTGTTGCCGGTTAGTGGATGTGTTGAGAATAGACTTGGTGTGGTGGATGCTTCGGTTGTGACAAATTGAAATAAGATAGTTATCGGGTTGAGGTAATACCGATACCAATAACAGGGACTGGCGCCCCTGTATTGGCTGGGGCTGCTTCGCGCAACCCTCATCTGATCTTCCGACGGCTTCGGCCAGGGCGGGATACTCCTATGCTTACAGAAATGTCTGAATGCTTTTCATTCTTCTGCATGATCCTTTACGTATGCTGATTAAACACAAGGGATTGAAAAATATTCTCATGTTCTAACATGGTGTTGTTCTCATAACATAATTGGTGGCCTTTAGAAAACGACGCAGACAAACATAGAAAAAGCTAAGAAATATGCATTCAAGTTAACGGCATATCGAACGTGAGTGAAAAATCGATTATAGAATTACATCTTCAGAAACGTGTAATTATGTTACATTAAATAAAGGCGTGGAAAAATATAAAAAGAAAATTTTAATTTCCCTCTAGGAGATAAATGTTTATTCTAAGTTCAAAAACTTTTTACAGCCCTGGAAAACAGCATGATATCGAAATATGCTTGAGCAGATGGTAGTAGCTGAGATACTGCTCCACGACCAGTAGCGACTCCGCGGGGACTATCGGGCTTCAGCCCACCAGAGCTAAACCAGAATTCTTAATTTTATTTGAAATCGCTACAACTGTTTGATACTAATTTCACTTTAAAAAATAATAAAAACGTGACAACATTTCTTTCTGGCTTGACAGGCTCGAAAATTTTCATAATTACGTAGTCATTTCACTTGTACTTGAAACATTGACGCGGTTGAAGACATATTTTGGCTAGTTATATCATTGTAATTTTTATTAAATTATCGAAAGTATTGTAATTTTCTTTGTGTTTCTTATTGCCAGGTGAAAAAGGTCTGTAAAGTTAAGTGTTTGGGTTTAAATAAGCCATGAGGTTTGACATTGGTCACGACGATACAAAATTTGTACGACCTCAGTCCCTTCCAGACCCAAATCCTGGATTCGCCACTGTTCACGACTACGCTCACCCTCATGCGGCGCTGAGCAGACAAAAACCGATGCAGCGCGGTTCTGATAGGAAGTCATTCACCATCCCGTCTATAGTCCTGATCTTACTCCCAGCGACTACAATCTATTCCAGCACCTGAAATTGTTCCTGGCGAAGAAATATTTCCCCAGTGACGACGACGTTCAGACAAAAGTTTATCACATGCTGGTTCCATTCTTCGGCAGTAGACCTCTTCAACAAAGTATAGGATAGTGTGGGGTAAAGCCTGGTACCCCCGATTCTGACGCTAATATTTTTCCTATCTAGAAGAGAGATAAATTACACTCTACTAGTCAAGAAAAAGGAACAGTCAAAGTGGCGTGTTGTAGCTGTTGAATTCAATCCATCTGAGAAGGTTTATTTGTTTTAAGACGTCAACTGTCTAATTTCTTTTCATTTTAAACTGTCCTTACTTAAAAATCGTTACAGTTCTTAAAACTACATTGAGTCCAGCTTATTATACGTTTATTAAGAATTTATACCCTGCCAAACAATCAAGATTTAATCCAATAATTGCGCGGTTCTATATCGTTTTCGATAACCTCTGCACTCGGGGTTAAACCGCGTACTCCAAGTGACGTAAGACCGGGAGTCATATTTACAAACCCTACCCTGATAGAACTGAGGCAGGAAATCGGACAATATGATTGGCTCGCTTCGCCCAGAGCCGATGA
Organism: Araneus ventricosus; assembly: GCA_013235015.1. NCBI lineage: Eukaryota > Metazoa > Arthropoda > Arachnida > Araneae > Araneidae > Araneus > Araneus ventricosus. The sequence continues at coordinate 152,867 of BGPR01001695.1, forward strand.
AGTCGTTCTTTGCTCTCGTAGGGAAATTATAACAAAACAAGCCATTGAATGTGGTCTTGGAATTAGTTTAGGTTTCTGTTGCTAGGACTACAACCTTAAAAATAGCCCTTTTTGGCTTAAAAATATTACAATCCACGGAAGAATGTTTTCTGTGCTCAACTGTAGGAAAACAGAGAAAAGTAGGTTGACTCTTGTTTCGTTATGATTGTCGTACGCTAAGTGCGAGAGCTGAAAACGACGTCACTGCCCCTCGTAGACAATTATATTGGCTGATTTCCTGCCTCAGTTCTATCAGGGTAGGTTTTGTAAATATGCGACCGGGAGTGTCTGTATTGATCCACCGAATAAGGCGATAAAAACACATCACAGACGTTGATTGTTCATATTTTAATGTTGAATTTTCTAATTTAAATAAAGAAGAAGGTCTAATTCACACACAATGTAAGAACTGTCTTAGCTGGGCGCGCGAAAGCTGCAGTGGCGCGGAGTAAGAAGACAAATGCATTATATGTGGATTTTGTAACTAATATTCTTTAATTGTTGTATAAAATAAAAATTATTGAAACTTTTTCAATGAAAATCGAGTTTTCCTAATTTCCCACGACGTTAACATGTGTACCCCGTTACATGTGTTTAGTGGGGTAAAACCGGTTAGTTTGACTTTTTAGAACAAAATCATTGATAAAAAAAGTAATGAAACTGTGAATTTTCTGGAAACATATATTGTACTCCGATAAACAATTTATATTTTCATAAAATTTGGCAAGCACTATGTCCAATATTTTAGCCCCAAAAGGCGTTCGAACTTTAGCTGCCCAATTTTACCCACTTTTCCTTACATAAATTGGTTTCACGGTATGAAATGAGCTTTAATTCCGGTTGTTCCTATGTTGGGAGGTAGGTGAAGGAGTGCTGTATCTGTTTCAATATATGTTTCCAGCTAATTATATTTCTGTCTTTTTAGGGCCTCCGGGAAACTCACTTTCTGGTAGACACAACACAAAATTGTTCCATTTTTAAACTAATTTTCTAGGCCTTAAAACTAATTAATCAAAAAGATTCGGTTTTTATAGGATTAAGCAGTCGTCAGAAAAGAAATTTATCTTCTGTTAATCGCTACAACGACTTAATCTTTTATGAGTTATTGAGCTAAATAGTTAGAAAATATTAACATCTAAATAACTGAATCGTTGCAGGAACGCCACGAGTCAATAATATCAGGATACTGGAAGCATTAAAAAAACTTATTAATTTTTGAAATGAAAGATTAAATTTTTTTTAATTGGTAGATTTTATAAACTTATATTAGACTTTACTTGTTATTTCTTCGCTCATTCTGTAAATACCCTTTATTAAGGTGATCAGGGACATTCAAAATAATTTTTTTTAAATTTTCAACTAATCGATTTGAAATGCCGCAAGCATTAATAAGAGCACTATATAAGAGAACACACAAACTTTCACTGCAATATATTTATTAATTTCTGAGTTACAGGTACAAAGGTAATTTCTAATAACTATTAATGGTCTTTATGATAGATGTTCCAGGCACTTCAATTTTTATTCAAATATCATGGAATTTTATTTACGTATAAAAACATATGCAGAGAATAATTTTTGGCATCCATATAAAAGTTATTTTGTTATTAAAATGTAAATATTTTCTTCCGTATCAAATATTGGGCATTTTTTTACAAAATCAGTAGTTTCGATGTATTATGTGCGTTCATTTGAA
>BGPR01001695.1:154611-172670 GCA_013235015.1 Araneus ventricosus
ATTTTAGATCGCCAGGAACATTTTTCATCAAGGCTGATAATTGTTATCTAAAATTACATTCATACCCATAACTCAGACGTAAATAAATATATTGCAGTGAAATTTTTTGTATTCTATTATTTAGTGCTCTTATTGATGTCTGCAAACTTTCAAATTGATTAGCTCAAAATTTTAAAAAGTGATTTAAGGTGCATGATCGCCTTAAACGACTAAAAACTAACAATTTACATTTTCATTTTAGTTATATTTGGAAGGTCCATGGTCGCCTTAATGCGAAAACAGCATAAACGCAAATTTGAAAAAAAATAGTCTCACGTGGTTTCTGCTACGATTCAATTAAAAACTGACATTTATTTTTTCAAACCATCTGCTCTGGTCATTGCCGTAGATCTTGCGTGACAAAAATCGTGAGACAAAGCACTCCTAAGACGAACGTTGAATGTGTGCAAACTAGTCTTTGAAATGACACCTTGCAAGTCCCAAATTGGGGCGACCCGAGAACAATAAAAGATGATCGAAGACCTGGGAATAAGAGACGGAAGACAAAGATCTCTTTACTGCTCGTCAGGAAGAAGTATCCGCTGGGAAAACTTTGCCTGAATTACCCAAAGACGAAGATGATGAAGCGGAGCAGTTACTCCAGGAATGCTGAAAGATAAGATGAGAGTTCTTGTGGGGATTTCCGGAAGACTCTTCGGATCATTTATGTTCTCCTTGAATGTCAGAAATACGGACAGCCGTGAATTTATACTTGGAGAAACATTGTGAGGATCCTGTGATTACCCCCCAGCTGCGAAATTGATAGACTCGTCAAGAAATGGCAGGTCACGTGATTTTCGGAGGAACGGAAACGGCAAGGGAAAAAAAGACAGATGGGCTCAGGTGTCGGTGTGTGTTGGTTGCTGCGAGATGAATCTATAAACTATTATTTCCTGTTATTCTGTTTTCATTCAACCTATGTATATGGCCCAAGCATGTAAATATGTATATATTGCCTTACAATATATATTTTAGTCGATAACCTGCCTGTTTATTCTACATTAAAAGTCCAATCACTTACAATCATGTTTTGGCGCGCGAATAAAAGAGGTTAGGCCTAACCAAGTTAGTATGTGGTGCTTTCGCATGTTCAATCTCACTTAGCAATTGATCTAGTAGATTACAACGAAAGAATTGTTACATTCATACCCAGCTGTGGATTTTCTGTTTTGGCAAATGGAAGGCAAAGATAGAAATTCAACTAATATAAAGAACGATTAGTTTGTAAAGTAGAGATATACTGAGAGCCCTAAATTGTGTATTAGAAGTAATTAAAGTTATTATAGTCATATTTCGAGTGAGTATTAAATCTATGATTAAAGTTATGTGATGCACATTTCATAACCCTTGAAAAAATATTCAGTGTGTCTCAAGAAGTCTTGAAAACACAAGTGTCTCAACGTTTTACAGGGAGTCTGAAATGCTTTTAAACAAACATGCATCTCAAAAGTATTCAGTGCGTCTCAAGAAGTCTTGAACACACAGGTGTCTCAAATTTTTACAGGGAGTCTGAAATGCTTTTAAGCAAACATGCGTCTCAAAATTATTCAGTGTGTCTCAAGAAGTCTCGAACACATAGTAGGTGTCTCAAACGCTTACTAAATGTCTCGAAACTTTTCGTCCGTCAGACAAGACCAAAATTTTTCAGCAGGGATTTTATATCTAGAATGCGACCAGCTGTTGCTAACAGACGTAGCTCAAAGGCGTGTTGAAGACTGTGAGTTTCAAACGATGCAAATTAAGGTTGCGTCTCTAGAATAAGTAATACGAGAGTAGTGGATATGCATTACGTGGACGACAATGAACGAGTCCCGATACGCATGAATCCATTGCGTTTCCCTGACAGTCATCTGCAAAACCTCGACTTCCCGTTGTTGTGTAATATTTTGCTTGAATTAGAACACAGTGAATTATATAGTGAACTTTAGAATTCTCTGGAATAGAAATTTCAAGAATGGTGGCGAATAATCTTGTAGCGGCCGCGCCACATTTGAACTCTAGACATATCGAGAAGAATCAAGACACCACCCTCTAATCCTCTCGAGTAAAGCGACGTATCCCCTGAACCCTAGAAGGGTCGAGAACAATCCAGAGACACGACCCCCTTACTGCACCTGCCCATTCAACAAGGAGAAGGACGGAGATTGGACCCGGACATATATATAGAGGTGGAGATTAGAAAAAGGAGTTGAGAATAAGGTAACAAGAAACGAAGTGGTGGGTTTTGGCAGAAACCTTTAAGTATCCGATTTCTCCGAATAGTTTCATCATCCAAGTGACGGTGGCTGCCTGGTGAATGAAAAAGATATTATTGAAACCATATATGGTGAGGAAAGAAAGCAACTAAGTGATTTGATTTTACTAGTACCTTGGATTGGAAATTACAAGGGAATATATTTTAAGGAATATTGGACTGGAAATCGAGTGACGTCTCCTGGTGAGTTTGAAATACGTTTCATGATTTCGAATCTCTAGAGACAATTACAGACTGTTAATTAGAGATTGTTTTAATTATTTTAGATGATCCTACTCTTCCTGGGCTTATTTTATTTAATGCAAAATTTATAATTAAATATCTATACTGTAAATAAAGTTTAATGTTATAATTTTCAAATTAATAGTCTTTCTTTGTGTCGCATACTGACTGTTAAATTGATTACATTAATAAAAAATAATTATTAGACAAAGGTCGAACCTGGGATTGCTAATTAGGTTAATTGCATTTAATAAACCTTATTTGAATTAAACCTAAATTTAATCATAACACCGTATTTCATCACAATTACGAACATTGTCAAAACTCATATTTAATTGAAAATGGTTTAAAAAATAACCATAAAGGACACTTAAGACGACCAATTTATTGTAAAAATTAAAAATCAATTATTAAAAGGTATACGAATTACTGGAACTGTATACGATGAAAGAATTGGGAAAGAAAAATTGCTTCGAAGTTAATATCTAAACGAAACAGCTTTTAATCGAGCTTTTCTATCCAGCCTTCAAAATATATCTGCTCCGATATTGGTATTTATATATATAATAATGTATCTTGTAGAGATTTAACATGCAGGCAGATATCCGATTATATTATTACTAAGAATTATTGTAGAATAACATATAACCATGTTAAGAAATCCTAAATAACAGTTCACACATAACAGATATAATAACAGACGCATCCATGCAGTAAAAAGAAAATATATAAATATTATATTTGTTATATAATATATACATTATATTATTAGATATTCATAAAATTAGTGATTTAATGTCAAATAGATAACTGATTAACTTGGTGTCATAGAAAGTTCAACATAAATTTTGAATAAAAATTAAAACTAAACCGTTCACTAATATAAAAATAAAGTTATTATCGGAATTTTAAGGACATAAACAGATTACAGAATGCATTTACTCTATCTTTTAAAGCGAAGATAAAACATTAAACCAAAACACTAATTGATAAGTAAAAGAAACATTGCAGACTTCCAATATGGACAGATTTCTCAAGTTGAATGTTATATTTATTCTTATTTTATTTCTCCTTTTCAACTTAGATCTCGTATCCAATTTTCTGATGTGTTAAAAATTTTATAGTATGTTTATAAATGTTTTCTAATGATGCTCGAGGAAGATTCCATGAACAATGCTAACACTTTTCTTCAAACCATTAATCCAATTTGGAAAGCATCCATCTTCGACTCTTTTTGTTTCGAACTTCGAACAACTATCTGTGAGAAGTCATTTGAGAGAAAAGGAGGAGGAAAGAAATCGTTGTTTTGTTTTCCCAGAAAACTTTTGCATCCTTTTTCCACCTCTTTACGAAGAAGGTTTGAAAGAAAAGGGACCTTTAAAAACAAAATTTGTGAAGTTTGGCCTTTTGTTAGTTAACCTAACAGTAACCAAGATTTCTGACAGGCAGAGGAGATAGTTCGGATTAAACTTCTAAGGTGGGATTAAACTCATTCAGGTTCAAAGAAAACGTTATGAAGAATGAAAACTTGGAAAAAAAACATAAGAAAGGCGCAGTTCGGGTCCGCGCCTTGGATGTTTCGTGTTAACGTCGAGATAAAATCATAAAACAAGTATTTCGTATTAATATGTAATTTTATTATCAATCTCTTTCATACAATATTTACACAGAGTAGTATAATGGGTAAAGAATAGATAAATCATAAGTTACAACAGACCCTTGCTACATGCGATAAACTTGTAATTTATCTATTCTGTAACCATTACACTACTCTGCGTAAATATTGTATTAAGGAGATTGGAAATTAAATTACATATTACTACGAAATACTTGTTTTATGATTTTATCTCGAAGTTTTCACGAAAAATCTACGGCACGAACCCAAACTGCGCTTTTATTATGTTTTATTAAGTGTAGCTTTTGATGGCGCCATCTGTTGAAAGTATATTTAACTACATTTCGCGTATGAGCAGTAAAAAAATATTTAATACAAATGCTCATATTTCCCGTAATATTCAAATTTTTGAATTCCAATTTTAATACAATGTTTATTTTACGTATTGTCAAAAATTCTGTAAGTTTCGTACAATTCGTACGGAATTTCGTACAGAAGTATTTTTGGGGGGTGAAAAGTTGAAATGTTAACAATTTTTAACATTTTTATTTTAAACTGGTATATAAAATAGAAATTAAATTTAAATGTTAATGAACTGAGGTTCAGCTTTTTAAACAGATTGTTTGTATTACTCAGATACCTAAAATATTGTGTTTAGACCATTATTTTATCCGTATTCATGCACGCAAGGTGACAATCTCATTTTTCAACCAAAAATTACTCTCTCAAATAAATACATCCCAATATAAATGTTTGAAAATTTGTGTACTATAAGAGAAAGAGAAGATATTTCTCTAGAAAAAAGTGAGTTTGTGAATTGCACTGTTTCAGAGTTATAATGTATCGAATTTGACAGTTTCCCCTAATTTTTTCGAGGTTTAAGAGTCGTATGTCCCCTTAAATTGTTGAGAAAAGACTGGGAAATAAGATATATATTTTTCATAAAATCGAAAATTTTGAGGTTCAACAGTCGTATGTCCCCTTAATATGATTCAATGAATTTAAATTTTGATGACATGAACTGACAGCTCTTCATTTACCTACATATGAATTAAAAGCTTTCGGAGAGAGTTCCCTCTTTTCATGAAAACGACTTTTTATCTCTTACCTTCTCCAGTATACCACGTTTTTATCCTATTTTTAGAATGAAATAACCACATTCCTACACTTTCAAGATGGCGATAAAGCGGAAAAAATAATGATAAACTAAAATAATAATTCCTCTCGAAGTAACTTTTTTCCTCAAGAGGAGTATAGAGGAGGTGAAAAAGAAATTGATGAGATCTATTTTCAAAAAATCTGCCACTTGCTTTTTGAGAGTGTCATGTCGGTATTCCATGACATATTTCTTTATATTTTATTTAAATATATTTCCGACCCTTGAACTTTCAACAGTTCTTCACACACAAAAAATATTTTCCTTTTTTTGATCCCTAAGTGAATACATCTACAAATCTGTAGTGATGAAGTTTGCTTTTTATGGATTGTTTCTGATTCTTTTTATCATCTTTTGTTTGTTGACAATTCTCCTGGGTAGAAAAAAGGATATTTGCCAGTGAAATGTTAAAGAATGAGAGTTGTTTCTTTAAAAAAATATATATATTCTTTTTAATTAAAAAAAGGCTTCTCAGCAAAAATTTTTGTAAAAAGAAAATGTAAGTGAAATATGCAAGATGAAAAATTTTGGACGAGGAAGCCATTTTTTCCAGATTTATCTAAGCAGCACATTTTTTCTCTGCTCGTCAGCAAACTTATACATAAGTCAGTTAAATTTTTTTAAAATCAAAGAATCTCCAAAAATGTAATTTAATTTCTATTTTGTGCAGCAAATAATATGAAGTTGATTTTGGATGCACGTAAATCTCTGTTTTAGCTGCAGGCGTCTCAAGTGTAATAGATTCGATTGATTTTGTAAAAATTAATACCCCCTTAATTTTCAATAAGAATAATTAACGACGTACATAGTAAATTTGAATCTGGATCAGATGATGAGAAATACACATAAACCATCAAAACACCCTCCAAAACAGTATGCGAAAAAATATCCTTGAAGGTTTGAACATATGCAAACTAGATTTCCTCTTAAAAGTAAGAAACGGAATTATTAGGCAAATCCTCTTTACTAACGAATAAAAACAACTTTCTTTGATAAACAGCATTGATCTACAAAGAGAAATAAACAGTTCAGATAGCTAACATATGAAAAAGAAGATATTAATAATTGAAATCAATTTATGACTACCTCATTTTCTAATAGAATATCCTTAAATATGCAATTTATAAATGCGTTTAAATTTCAAATAAATATTTACATCTTTCACATTATATGTTCTTCCCTACCTCAAAAGGATTCACCTGACTGACAGCGATTTTTGCAGCTGTGGTGGAATTCGCACGGCACTTCACTATGCCACGAAGTGTATTTACACAGTGTCTTGGCATATGAGGAAGCCAGCGCCAAACTTCGTACAAGAATGGCTGAAAAGAGTCGCCAATAACCTCGTCTCCAGGCATAAAATTCGTGGGATTATCAAATTCATGAGCGAAATCAGAGATGTTTTCCGGCCTCCCTAGCCTTCAACTTTCCAGTTGGCTGAACTAAAACACTCAATTACCGAACATCCCCCCCCCCTTTAGAAAAGAAAGGAATAACAACATCTAAAGAAAAGAAATTACGAACTAATAGTGTAACAGTGAAAATGCCTGTGCTGTACATAGTGTAAATATTTCTTTCTTTTTGTTTATTTTGTTTTACTTTTTTCTTAAATAAAATTCCCGTGTCTTGCCCATCAAACCGTTCAGTGGCCGGTCTGGTCACGGGTACGGGGGTAAGAGATGGCGTTCTGTTCTGTATATGTTCTCAGATTCAAAACACCGTTGTTTGTTTTATTTTCGGGCGATATCACAGTTATTTAAGGGGAAAAGTTCCATTTTTTTTCTCGATACCCTTTATTTATAAATGGTTTTTTTTATATGAAAAACAATTCCACCTCTATTTTACAAATGATTCTCAATATGCATTTGAATGTTAATGTGATCGGTAAAGAAATGTCTCGCTTTTGCTTAAGGTATCCGACTGCTTTAAAATCGTCGTTTTTGATGAAATTATCAAAAAACATTTTATGACATAATTTTGTAGCCTGTTTAACCAACTTTCTGAAACTGTCTCCCTTTTTACTCTACGTGAATTACAAATGGATTTACAGCTGTTTTATTACCGAACTGTAAGCATTATTTTATGTTGCATGAAAACTTTAAATGTGTTTTCTGAGCAATGATATTTTTGTGAAAAACTGTCGACCGTAATATGATTTCTCAAAAAGTTATTCAAGTATTGATATGAAATTTTCTGAGATTGTTTTCTGTAATATGCTTGATGTTTTCCTCTAAAATCTAAGGTCAATTTTAAAACCAAGTATTATTTTTAAGTGCTTAAATATAAACGAAAAGCATTTTTTTATGAAAAATTACCAGTTTAGCAACTATGTTCAGCTATATCTCAAAACTATTTTGAAGTACAAGAAATATTTTAGAGCATAACACAGATAACTGTCATAAAAATATACTCCTACAAGGATTTTTGTATATTTAGAATATGATTTTGTCTACGGCTGTTAGCGTAAGGCAGATATTTTAGTCACTTTTCTTCAAATTTTTCAGTTTTTTAAAAAGATATTATATTGAAATCCTAATTTTACAATATTTTCATAGTTTTGAAACATATGCAGTTGAAAAATAACATTAAAAAATATATATAAGTTATTTTTCAAAAAAATGTCTCCGAACACAGTCGGATACCTTAATCTTAAAGGCTACATACAAAAACAGTTCAGCGTTCTTAAAATTAATAATTTGTCAGCTCAAAGGGCAATTCCTAAGTTTAGCACTAATCGATGATGGAAAAAAGTATTCCTTCTGCATACAAATTAATCTCTTATTTCTTTTTTAAAACTTCGTTCGACGTGTTGAACAATCTTTCGGCAAATATTGCATTTCTTTTCACCTTCGCCTTATCAGGGAAAACTGGGTGGAAATTAACGCAATCTGATGAATAATTTTATCCGTTTTAACGTCTTCCAGAACATTTCGGAGAATTTAAAAAAAAAAAAGCAATTTTCATCTACGGCAAGAAGAAAGAGTTCTTTTCCTTGCTCCGATTGATTTCTTTCCAGTGAGGAATAATTCTCATTCTAAAGAAAGATTAATTAAACAGACTGCGTTCTATCTGCATCTGTTAAGCTCAATTAAAAAGACTAAAAGAAATGGTGGCAAACATCATTGGAAAAATTGGCTTACTCTGACATCTGTAGAATCCGAGTTTTAAGGATTTGTAATTAAACATTCATATTAATAACTTCTAGGCTTAGCTTTGTCGGTTTCTTCGGGCTATTATAGCTTCCATGAATAGAATTTTATCCGCTAGAATATGAATCAAAATTGTTACTCTAATTTAATTAGGATGATAACCCAAAAGGTAATTCTCAAGATTACATCATGCAAACCTCAAAATTTTGAATCCATTGGCAGATACATTACTGCGTGCCGATAAATTTTCCAGACAGAAGAAACCAATGGAAATTATATATCATTTGTCAAACACTAATTATTAATTGAAAGTAAGTAATACGCTATAACCTAGTTAAACAGAAAATGAGGTCTTACCCGCCATGCTTTCAGAGAAGAAAGTTAAATACAGAAGATTATTTCCTTGATATTCAAATGACTTTAATCAACTAGTGGTTCCTATATTTAAAAATAAACGAAAACAATATTTCATTCCATCTACCTATTTGCATAAAAATGCTATAATCCTCTGCATAACGATCACTACTATTTTAACAAAGACAAGAGTGCCAAAGGAAAGGTAAACAAGCAAAAACCCTCCATAAAAAAATCGAAAAATATATACAGTCGGACAGCTATTTAACGAAGTCGCTAAATCCCGGAAAAAGTTCGTTATATGGAAAATTCGTTACATAGAGATTCTCCTATTAAAATACTTTAAACTACACAAAACAGATTTTAAATTCATAAACACTAAATATTATTAAAAAAGTAATTAATCACATCTTTATCTTGTAAATTAATATCTATTTGTTTTATATATTTTACCCATCAAAAAGAAATTTGCAAGTTAAACAAGAATAAAACAAAACATTGTCCGGGAATACACTGAATTTTAATTTTTAAAAAATTTCTTTTAAAATTAATGAATTTTAGCATTTCATCATACGAGGGTTTGTTGATTTCTGCATCATAGTAATTTCCATTTTCATCTTCTTCGCACTGTCACACTGTCCATTTCAAAACTGCTTCATCCACACCTTCATAGACACATGCTTTTAAACGTTTTGAACAAGAATTCGATGGATCATAATTCTTTGTATCTTACTACGATTTTTTATGGTTGATAAGCTGTTTGGAGGAATACCAAATTTTAAAGCAATATCCTTTTCCTTCACGCCTTTATCTATCTCATGAATTAAATTTTTTCTTTGATGCTCAAGCACTTTCGCTTTGATATTTTCCAGCTTCAATGTCATTGATCACCATAAAATGCGTTAAAAGAAAGAATACGTTTGAAATGTTCAAGTATTTTGAGAAATAGGGAGAAAAAAAATATTGGATCACAAGAAAAAGTTCGTTAAATAGAGAATGCACTTCGCTATTTGGAGGTTATTTTACGGAGAAATTCTGCAAAAAATGTTCTTGGTTCCAAGGAAAAGTTTAAAATGAGAAATTCGTAAAATAGAGTTCTTAAATAGAGGTCCGACTACTACAGAAAACGCTACGAAACCGCAATAAGCTAAAATTTTAGGAGCGCTGTGGGAATATTTCACAGCTTTGATTTATTGCGGCTAAGACATTAGCTTATATTTCTGCTTCCTGGTTAATTGTATCCAGTTAATGCCAGAAGTTATTTTTCATGTTTCCAGAATCTCTACAGATATATTTTTCTCATTAGATGACAGATAAACGTCCATTTTTGAGTTCTAGTCTGCGTTTAATCCACTGGTTGCAGAACTGCGACCGGTATTAAAAGGTTATAGGGAAGAGTAGCCAAATTTAGGCAACATTTTTTTAATGTACGGCAATGAAGAAATAATTTTAATGAAAAAGAAGTAGAATTTTTTAGTTCATTATTTACCTTAAGAAGAGCTTAACTAACTTTTTTATGAAGTGCATTTTAAGTAGGGTAAACGACAAGTTTAAAAATGTGTCATCGAGATCCAATCAAGGAAGCCGGTTGCCCAGATTGGACTACCGGCTGCCCAGATTCAACCGCCAGTTCTAGATTGACTTCAATGGAGAGTTTGCCCAGATTACTCCTTCCAGATTGGACTACCGGTTGACTAGATTGACCATCAGTTGCCTAGATTGGACTACTGGTTGCCCAGATTGGACTGGGCGGTGTTTGCGCCAGAGTGTACTACCGGTTGCCCAGAGTGTACTACCGGTTGCCCAGAGTGTAATACCGGTTGCCCAGAGTGGACTACCGCTTGCCCAGAGTGGACTACCGGTGCCCAGATTGGACTACCGGCTGCCCAGATTGGAGTATTGGTTTCCCAGATTGGAGTACCTTTTGTTTAGATTGGACTACCGGTTTCCCAGATTGGACTATCGTTTGTCTAGATTGGACTCACGGCTCTCGATTGGACCACCGGTTGCGAAGATTGGACCACCAGCTTTACTACATTGGACTACGAGTTGCCCAGATTGGGCAACTAATTTCTATAAGCGCAATTAGAGCAATAATATGTTTTTGATTTTCGAATTCACACCAGCGCGCTATGCATGAACCCAAGTAAGACATTTTATCACTTCCTCGTCTCGCATTGTTTCTCACAAATGATACGTATCTTAAGTTTTTATACTATATGATCTGACAGTTGATGGCTTCAGAGTCCATTTATTGATTTTTCCAACTTTGACTTGATTCAGTTCCAATTTATGATGACTACTGGTGATGATAAACTGCTTTCTAAGACAATCCTGTAGTTTAAGATGATAAATCGAAGTCATTTAAATGCTCCAATTTAGGAACAGTGTGTGGTTACGTGGCCATTCTAGGCCATTTTTAGACCACAACAAAAAAATAGCCCTAAATTTAATTTTAAACTATTTTAATAAAATTATTATAGGTAATTGTAGCCAAAGAAATGCCTTCTCTGTGGATATTTTTTATAAATGCTTCTACTTACATACAGAGAAAGAGTTTTTTTCTCTTTTGTTAAAATAATTAAAGAATAATATCCAAATCTTAGCACTTGCTCTGCATCTGCAACTACGTAACGCTTTCTTCTAAAATGATTTCATACATCCCATTTACATCTTTACAACATAATTTCCCTATTTTACAGCCCAAATAGGTAATAAAATGGAAGTTATGATACCCATCCTTATTCGGTGACTCTCCCAAACATATATGAAATGATCTCCTATTGTAGCAAAAATCGCTTGTGGGTGCATGTTGTAAACAGTCCAATACGCAGGGTAATGGAGAATGAAGGTTCATTAACAAGCATGCAGGAAAACACGTAGCACAGGTAACAGGAAACAATAGATCTTGTGCAGATTAGCAACGTAAACAGACAACAATTCACAAGTAATAACAGTTCAGCACTTTGAGATTTAGCAACACAAACAGTCAGCAAATAACTAATAACGACAATAACAGCACTTTCAACAGCGCTCAGCTCACCGGCTTCCTAGTCTGTACTGCAGACAGAATCTCCAAAGTTGTTTCAGTGGATCTACACACTCCTCTGATCCAAGGTCCTTATATATCTCCTCCCGACAGCCCGTGACGACATGGACTTTCTTCGTACATCCGAGCATATTTTCTTTCCTAATAGAGATATCGAGAAAAGGGTTGCATTTTCTGCAATCATCGATTTGTCGCCAATTCGCCAAAATGGGCGGCAAGGTCAGGGGTCCCGGAATGGATGCTGCCCGTCACGCCATGCTTACCCCTGTAAAACTCCCTCCCAACTATAAGACAAGGGAGGCAGGAAAGCGCCATATCTTTTGTTATTTTTTCTATTTTTAAAAAACGCTTATTATCTTTTAATCTGGAACTTATTCTTTCTACTTAAATTCTGATATAATTATAATTGTCACTGTCACTTCAAGAAGTCCGAATTCAACTGCCTCTAAATCGATCAGAGGATTTTCCCTGTTTACATACTATTTTTAGTTCAGACGCGTTGCGATCACTCTCCATTCTTTGTTTAAAATGTTATAGGTGACCTGAGCTTTGCGTCTCTCTCTACTTTAATCATGGCTTGTATATTTCGAAAGTATCTTCTGTTTGCTTAAATGATTTGAAAATATCAATTAAAAATAATTAAATGAAATATTCGTCATTCGTTCTTCTTTAGTAAACAACTGCTGTCTTCTTTGGATATGAATTTTCACTCTCTGAATAATGTTGCATATATGTGAAAAATTATATTGCAAGAAATGGATTAGAAAATAATCACTGTCCTTGAAAACAATAGAGAACCTTTTCCTAGGTCTCTATAAGTTTTAATCAATAAATATAAACTAGTCGGATCAGAAGATGTTATATCCCTGCACATCGTACCTTAGAATAAGTTGCACACGAAAAAGTAAAAATGTAATACATTTTCGAAACAGAATATAACATCTAATTAAATATCAAGAAAAATTTCCTTATATAGCAAAGGGTTAAATATATTGTGATACGCACCTTCTATTCCTAAATAATCTTCAACCACAAATAATATGTAATTTCCGAATCATTTCATTCACAAACACCTTACTGTAAAATAGCCAATGAATTTCAATTCAGTCTTATTTCTAGCCGAGCGGAGATTTCGATGTCTTTTCGCAGCTGCTGCCGACAATTAATCGGTAATAATTTGCCGAATATATGCAAATCGAAGTCCAGCCAGTTTCTTCGTGACAAGGAACTTAATGCATTGTTATTAAATCCCCATCCTTCTGAGGAAATAGTTCTAACACTTTACTGCAAAGCACACAGGGAAATATTGAGTCTATAAATTTAAGGATTTAATGAATACTTACTTGACTTGTTGGAAAACAATTAGATGTGATTAAAAGTTACTGTCTACGAGACATGAATCTCGGAATCAATACGTTGAACTTGTGGAGATTATCAATATATAGCCAGCTGTGCTATTAAATTCCGGTTAAGTAGCTCTACAACTGATTTGTACATAATACAACTTCATCTTCCTTCCAGAATTTTCTAAAGATATTTTTAATATTCGTTAATGTTTGTTAGTCTTTGTTTAGTGTTAAGTGTTTAGTTAATAAATTATCTTTTTCACAAGATAGCTCTAGTGACAATATGTCACTAGACAGTCGCGAAACTAACTTTGCTAGTCGCAACTAGAAAGTCGCAACATGTCACTAGACAGATTTGTGAAAAATATACATCATGTTTTTAATATTCGTTAATGTTTTTAGTCTTTGTTTAGTGTTTTTAGTTAATAAATTATCTTTTTCACAAGATAGCTCTAGTGACAACATGTCACTAGACAGTCGCAACATGTCACTAGACAGTCGTAACAAGTCACTAGGCAGTCGCAACATGTCACTACACAGTCGCAACATGTCACTACACAGTCGCAACATGTCACTCGACAGTCGCGAAACTAACTTTGCTAGTCGCAACTAGACAGTCGCAACATGTCACTAGACAGATTTGTGAAAAATCGACAACATGTTTTTAATATTCGTTAATGTTTGCTAGTCTTTGTTTAGTGTTAGTTTTTAGTTAATAAATTATCTTTTTCACAAGATAGCTCTAGTGACAACAAAAGCTACAAACAAAGGTTATAAACTCTTTCCTGCCAAGAAAATGTATGTAATGGATCGTACAGAACAATGGTTATTAAATTATATACAGTGAAGACAGAATGTTGAATGTTCTCTTAGAATTACGATGAAATTTATCTCGTCTATAGATTCTCAAGCGAGAAATTTCAAAAATGACTAGGATAGTTAGCTGCATAATTATCGTTCATTGCAAAGGATTTAATTTATTTTATATTTATTTCAAATGATTAATAACTTTCTTCTGACTTTCGGAGGATTTATATTCGTTGAACGATCTGGGTAGGGATGATTAGGAAGAAAAGTCTTAAGTTCAGGTTATAGCAGTGAAGATTTTTTAGTAGTGAAATGTTTAAATTTCAGTCTGGCCCATCTAATCCGCGAGATGATGCACACATATTTTTAAGTGCCTAAGTGCGAGTTTTATCGAGAAAGGTGTCGGACCTCCAGCAGCTTCCTCGATCCCTACCACTCACACTAGGGCATCGTGGTTCCTTCTCTAGTGCTCTTTTGATGTACGTGAGATGCACGTTAATCTGGTAGATGAGTTGCGCCCAGTAACGTTTGTATTTTTGACTTCCAAAATTTTTCTTGATATTTGTTTCTATATGCCTGCAAAAGTTCGTATACCTATGTCCCAGCCCATAATTCACGCATAGTGATCGTTATTTTCAATATGCTGTTTCAAAAATGTCTGATTGTTTCAGTCTCTCAACGACAACAATTGTCCTTGCCAAGGAACTTTACGGAAAACAAATGTTTACTCCCTCGTGAATTCCTGGATATTTTTTAAGGTGAAATTGCAAGTAAATACCAAAAAGAAATATATTTAGAAACGCGAATATAGTATTGTTTGACCAACTATTTCAGTTTGAAAAGCTTTTCCTTAATCCTAATAAAAAAATTAATTTTTAATCTCACAGACGAGTTGCGCCCGAACGAGTTAACATTCGTATTTGCGTGCGACCGTAGGTTAATAGTGTAGATTCTGAATTATATATTCCAGTAGAATAGTATTTATTCTTTATCAATAGATATACAGAGCAGAACGCCGTGCCTTACCCCCGTACCCGTGACCAGACCGGTCACTGAACGGTTTGATGGGCAAGACACGGAATTTTATTGAAGAAAAAGAAAAACAAAATAAACAAAAAGAAGGAAATATATACACTATGTACAGCACAGGCATTTTCACTTTTACACTATCAGTTCGTAATAGTCTTCTTTTTTTTGGATGTTGAAATACCTTTCTTTTATTTGAAAGTGGAATAGAATGTTACTTAATTTATAAAATACAGGGTGTACACAAATGAAGTGACCCATTTCAAAAATTAATAAAAAAAATTAAAAACGTTGGAACTACGTTTTTTTTTTTAAAAAAAATAACAGTGCATCTCAAAAAGTTTTTTCAGATATATAACGCGTCATTACGCCATTCTAAATTTGTTGCAGCGAGAAAATTCTATTCGCAATGGCTACCGATCAGTAGAAGCAGATGCGTGTTTTCTGGTTTCTTTTTTCAGTTTTTCTTGAATATCACGAAAACTTTTCAGTTTTCACACTACATGTGAATAATAAATTAAGGAGCGTAAAATTCCCTACAAATACATTCTTTTAGTTTTCTTCCAGTTTTAACATTTTCTCAGAACATGGCTGGAAACAATTTTTTCATTTCTACTAATTTACGACAGACCACCCAAATGGCATGTTACCTATCTGAAATAAAACTTTTTGAGATGCGTTGTCTTTTAAAAAAAACAGTGATTCCAACGTTTTTAGTTTGTTTATTAATTTTTTTAAATGGGTGTCTTCATTTGTGTACTCCCTGTACATATTTATTATAATTCTTGTAATATTTAAGGTATCCGAACACGTTGAAAAGTCGATTTTCGACCAAAATTCCAATTTTTTAATTTTTGATGTTTTCGATAGTTCATTCATTTACCTTTCTAAAACATATTTACTTTTGTCGGTACGTTAATTAGAAGATGAGATATTAATTGTTTTATAACAAACCGAAAACCGGAAGTGGGCGTTTAATTAACCGAAAGTTGTCATTTAATGGGACAGAAACCTGTCAAACATTCTTTTAAACTGCATTTTTTCAAGTTAATATGATGTCCGTATATTTTTAGGAAATTTTTTTAAAGTTTAGATACTTAATTTGAGCGCGTGGAAAAAATAAAATTTGATTTTTCTCAAAATTAGATTTTTTGCATATTTCTCAAACTTCAAACATGATAACTCAAGATATTATCATTCGATTGTTCTGAAATTTCGTGAACACTTTCTTCAAATGTTTCTCTAGTGAATGTACTAGAATAATGTATATTGTAACAATATTGTTTTAATTATGGTCTTTTATTTGAAAAATGACATAGAAAATTTGTTGAAAATCTTTTAAGGATTGTTCGACTAACTCTGAAATTTTTATTTATCCAAAGTATGTTAAGATTCTAGTACAAGTACTAGTTCATAATTACTATTCTTAATGTAGTTTATTTTAGTGTTTGTTTTATTTCAATTATTACAAAAGTTTCACCTGTAGCATGTTTGAGGTTTTGGGGAATTTCCTCTAAAAAGCAGCAGAAATTGAAGATTTTTACAAATTTGTAATAATTTTAACTCAAATATCATACTATAATATTAATCTTTATTAAATTCGAATCTAAAAAACATATTTTGGTGTTTCTATTTCGCAATTTCAAAAGAAGTGCTCCGAACGTTTTCGGATGCCTTAAAATATTTTATAATTACTTTGATAGAGACAAACTTTGTAATTTCGTTAATTTATAAATTTCAGATACGTTGGTTGATAAGGACTGAAGAGATATTTTAATAATATGTTCAGCCTTTATATTATGGAGCTTCTCTATCTTTTAAAGTAAGTATCTCTGATGTCTTGCCATTTTTTTCCATTTAAGAAAAGCTTGCTCCACAGAACCTTCAGATTTTCCTTGGAAGCGCCGAGGAAAATTGCCAAAGAATTTGCTTTCGTAGACTTTAACGCTTACTGACCTGAGATAATTTAATTTATTTTCGACGCTCTTCACAGTCTTTTTTCATCAGAGTTTTCATACAAATATTACCGTGAGTGCCTTTCTTGAATAATCCCATATTGCTTGCCAGTTTTACGCAACTCTGTTTTCATTTTTTCATTTTCATCTGTGATTTTATGTTACAAGAACAAAAAGCAATTTCTTGCTTTCTGTTCCATTTCCTTTGTTACTAGTAAGAGCTTTAGTCCACCCACGACAAAACGCTAGTGTTAATATCTTGTAAATTTATAAGGAAACCAAAGGTAAAGTTCATAGATATACTTTAGAAGCGAAATAAAATTCATCACACTTTTTGCGCCATTTGTAGGACGAATATTCAAGCAACATGAATCAAACTCGGATTTTCCGGTTTGATTACTGAATTAATTATTATGTTCGGCAATTAATTATATTATGTTTTACTTAAAGTGGCTTTTAGTCATTTAATTTGATTTATTGTTGCAGGTGCAATATTTTCTTCTAAAGCAGAACAATTATTGAAGATTTATTATTGTTACCGTCATAGCTAAGAAGAGAATGTAAACTTATTTGTTTCAAGAAAGTGTTACATAACTACAATTCGTCACTGTAGCTTACGGAAAAAATGCGAAATAGGGGAAATGAGGGTAAGTGGTTGCACATAATGGCTCTTAGCTTGTAAAAGGTAAAATAAGTAAGATACAGACTTCAAAATTTCGCACATTGTTCCGTATATAATTATCAATTAATAAATATGAAATTCAGGATTTTGTCTCTTGTAATTTAAGAAAGAGAAATAAAACTAAACAAAATGGCCATTGCGTACTCTGGCCCGACCTGGAGGGTAAAATTACGCATGTAGGGTGGCGAGAGTACGCACCTGATCTGGTCCAACAATAGTCGCATTCAAACCCATAGGATACCCTACAATACTCGTGCCACTACTCTATGTACTATAAAAATTGAATTTAGTTTTAATGACAGGAATTCCCACATCCTTAAGGAATATCTGAAGTAGCATCATTAGCAGAAATCATAGACTAAACTGGATCAACAATAGTCGCATTCAAATATATAGGAGACCCTA
>BGPR01001695.1:172680-228267 GCA_013235015.1 Araneus ventricosus
TAGCATTATTAGCAGAAATCATAGCCTAAACTGGATCAACAATAGTCTCATTCAAATACATAGGAGACCCTACAATCCTCGTGCCACCACTCTATGTAGAATCAAAATTGAATCTAGTTTTCTTGACAGGAATTACCACATCCTTAATGAATATCTGAAGTAGCATCATTAGCAGAAATCATAGCCTGAGCTGGATCAACAATAGTCGCATTCAAATACATAGGAGACCCTACAATCCTTGTGCCACCACTCTTTGTACAATACAAATTGAATCTAGTTTTCATGACAGGAATTTACATATCCTTAATGAATATCTGAAGTAGCATCATTAGCAGAAATCATAGCCTAAGCTAGTTTGGTGGTTGTTTGTCAACATAACAAAAATTGAACCTTTTCTTTACGTTTTGCTTCTTTTTTTCTTGTTTTAAAATTATTATCTAACTTCCCTTTCTTCATTTTTAAGGTGATTCTGTCTTTCTTTAAAAGGCGAAGGAGTCGTGATTTCTGGTTTAAGCGGAGGTTTTTTTTTCTCTTTCATATTGTTTTTTCATTTTGCTTTGGAAGATGTAAAATTGAATTAAATATAACATTAATTTTATTCTGTAGGCCTAAGCATTGCTTAAAAGATGACAAAACGCAGAAATGATGAAAGAAAGTAGGCCTATTAACCTACAGCTTTCAATTTTTCTGCAGGGGTGTACTCTTTCATCCCCAATGCGCGAGTCACTCACTACTCCCAGCCTCCAAGTTGAGGATGATCCCTTCAGTTATTTCCGTATGAGAGTTATCTATCTGTTTCCCTTTTATAAGGCGAGATTTTATAAAAAATGAGTT
The DNA here is from genome assembly GCA_013235015.1 of Araneus ventricosus. NCBI lineage: Eukaryota > Metazoa > Arthropoda > Arachnida > Araneae > Araneidae > Araneus > Araneus ventricosus. The sequence goes on from BGPR01001695.1 coordinate 173,515, forward strand.
GCTAAAACTAATTATAAATCATCACCGTATATTAAAAGTTTGAGAGAAACAATGAAATAGCCTGATGATAACATTTTGAACAACTAAAACAAAATACAGAATCTTGACAAATGAAATTATTTTGTATTAAAATACTACTGTTGTACACTAATAAAATATTAGAGTATAGAGTATAGTAGAGTTATTCGTTTGTATACAATTGCTTATAGTTTTTGCAATGAAAAAATTAAGTAAAAATTAACGTTAACTTAGAAAGGCTGGGAGTGCACAGTGAACAGTTACTGCGAACTCTTGGCTTCCTCGTTAGAACTTGACTAAACCGCCGCTAGGTGCCAAACCACCACAGATATTTAAACTCAATCTACAATAACTCATAGCTTATGAAATGTGCTTTCATTTGAAATAAGCCTTTGAATATTTTGTTCATTCTATATATTGACTAACACTTGCGTTCTATGATCGAAAAATTAGATAGAAAAGTAAGAAAAGTGAATTTGCCTTGTGAATTTAAATGAAGTGCAGCAAACCAATGGTAATGCATCGTATTTTACGAAAGTAACAATACGATTAAAAGTTGAAAGTGGCGATTTTCTGCAGTATTGCCAACAAAGTGAAATTGCCCTGCGTATTGTTAGCCGCCCGTAAACTGTTACTCATCTTTCCCCTATAATTTATCTCATGAGAATATTAGATAAATAATCCTGCAGTTTATGGACTTTATGCTTTAAAACCTTCCAGCGAAACTTTTTATTAATATTTTTGATAATTATAGTGCGCACGAAGAATGATAAGTGGGATAAGTTTTGTTTTCTTTAGAGCGTAAAAAAATTTAATATGACATTTTAAAGAAACAATTTGTGGAGTAAACGGAATAGGCTTGATTAAAGTTATGTGGAAATATTATTAACAACTGAGGTTTATCATATACTTACTGGTAATAAATAAGATTTATATACGAGCGTATGACTCGTCTAGTGAAGAGATCACTGATGGAAACGTAAGACAAATAGAAAACTTTTCATATCCATAAATTGCCTATTAATTATAATCTGAGTATTAAATTAAATTTAGCATTCGTTTTCATATTATTTTGCCGCTTTTTTAATCTCATATAAAATTTAATCTCATATCTAATAGTCTGAAGTATAAGAGATATTATTATCTGGGCTTAGATGCTTTCTTTGAACACATGAGCACGACTCGATAGAGAATGCTTACACTTTTCTTCAATCCATTAATCCATTTTGGAAGTAATCTATCTTCGGTCATTTTTGTTTCTAACTTCCAAGGACTATTTCCAAATTGGCATTTGTGAGAAAAGTTGGAGGAAAGAAATCTTTGTTTTCTTTCCCCAGAAAACTTTGTATCCTTTTTCTGCGCCTTAACGAAAAATGTTCTGAAATAAAAGGACTAAAAACAAAATTTGGAAATTTTGGCCTTTTGTTAGCCAACTTATTTGCAGCGAAGATTTTTGACAGCAGAAAGGATGAGTTGGACTAAGTTCAAGGCTGGAATTTGGAAAGTAAGCTTCAGCTTTATCTCCTAATACACTTTTCGGTTATTGCCCAAATTATTAATTTTTTTTTTAGTTTCGAACTAAATAATATGGAATTTAAAACTTAAAAAATTTAGCCGAATGTTCCGATTTCCAGGCTCCAAAATCATTTGGTCTGATATTGGTAGTTGTAGATCTAATAGTGTATCTTGTAGAAATTTAGCATGCCGAAAGACATTCGCTTGTAGAATTACTAAGAATCATTGTATAATTAATTACCTATGTATGTATAAAAAAACCTAAAAATAACAGACAACGCATTTCAGTTTTTATAACATACGTATCCATATATTATGGTAAAAATATAAAACAAAATACAGCTAAGGTCCTTATCGGATATTGTTAATATAAATGAATTATTGTTATAATAATTAAATTGCAGATTAATTTGGTGTTACTAAATCATCAATGTAAATATTGTATTAAAATTAAAACTAATCTTTTCAAATATATAAAGTTAAACTTTTGATCTGAATATTAAAAACGTTAACAAATTGTAGGGAAGAATCGGCGATTTCGGATCACCTGGACATTTTTGAATGTACAGTGATGCAGAAGAAGTTTTAATGGAAAACAAATTTTAGAATTATTTAGATGATTTATCTTTAGAGCAATTCAATTTGTACTTTAGGAAATAAAATTTAAATTAGGAAAAAAGCAGCTTAAATAAAATGTGTCATCGGCCCAATCAAGGAAAGCGGTTGCCTAGATTGGACTACTATTTTATTAAAGTACAATTAAAGCAAAAATATTCTTGATTCTCAAATAATTCATCCCATCACCCTACGCAAAAATCCAACTGTGACATTTTATGCACTGTATCACTTTTTCTTCTTCATTTTTCTCTCACAAATGATATAAATGATACGCATCCGAAGGTTTTATACTTTTTGATCCAACTTTTAATGACTTTATTGTCTCTTTATTGTTTTTTTGCTTTGAATTGATTCAATCCCTGTTTATAAGGACTGCTAGCGGCGATAAACTGCTTTCTGAACCATTCCTGTTGTTTAAGATAATAATCCCATTCATTTACATGGTACAATTTAGGCAAACGTTTGTGGTACAATCCAGGCAAACTTTATACAACAAAAAAAAATTCGCCTGATGATAATTTTAAACTATTTTCTTAAAATGATTATAGTAAATTGTTTCCAAAGAAATTTACTATCTGAGGGTATAACAATAAATTTTAAGACTTGATTTAAAACAGCTCAAGGGCTTTTGTCTTTTGTTAAAATAATTAATGAATGATACTTAATTATAAAAGTTAGTTTTGTGATTCTAATTAAGTAGTGCTTTCTATAAAAATGAATAGCTCAAAAACAGCTCAAGCGTTTTTGTCTTTTGTTACCATATGAATGATACCTAATTATAAAAGTTAGTTTTGTGATTCTAATTAAGTAGTGCTTTCTATAAAAAGGATTTCATATGCCGCATTTACATCGTTACAATACAATTTGACTGTTTTATGCACCAATTATTTAACTCTTTGCGGTCGATGTGTCACAGTGGCGGCATTCGCAAGTCGTCGTAGAAGTCGGTGCCGCCAGCTTGGTGGCATGATGTCATTCATGATTGGCTGGCGCGCAGCACGGCGACCGAGGCTAGCGACAATGAAAGAAAACTATCCTTCCGATGCCACATTAACTCTATCGATACGGAAACGCCCCAAACGGCTCTTCAAGCAAAAGGCGGTGACCGTCCGAATACCACGGCGAAATTTCCACCCTCTTTCGTTAAGTGTGATTAATTTCACACCCGCGGCTCGCTCTTTTTTCGTTAGAGTAGCTCGCCTAGATGGGTTTTGGGGGGGGGGGAAGTGTTTTTTGTTAGAATTCGGACAGTGTCAGCTGTCATTGTAGTTTTTGAAGGGAAAGGTAAATTTCCCTTATCCTTGAAAGATGAACACGGGCGTTCCCGTATTTTGAGGTCCCCCTCTATTCTAATGGTCCTAGGAATCAGAGGGTTAAAAAGTTTGGATCAACTTACAGATACCAATTAGGGATTGGAAAATCCTACCGGTTTATACCGAAAATTTTTTTTTGTTTCGGTTAACCGGTTTTTTCGGTTATTTCTTTGTACCGGGTAATTTTTTTAAAATCGTAGTAGCCGGGTGAAAAACCGGATCCTAATATAGACTTGATTTTATGTTCGATTAGACTGAAATTTACCAAGTTATGAAGCTTTGAATTTCATCATCTTAAGCCAATCAACGACACTCGCTTCCTCGAGGCGTCTGTTGGTTGGCGGATGACTGAAAGTGTCTTTATGAACAGACAAATATTGGCCAATGGATTGATTTCCAGTAAAAACAATATTAATAAAAAATTTGGTATACAAACGACGTTTGTTTTTTATAAAAAAAACAGGAAACCGGTTATTTCAAAAACCGGTTATTTTGAGTTGTTATAGCCGCCAGGTTAAACCGGAGGGATAAAAAAACCTAATAACCGAAAACCGGTTATTTTGAGTTGTTATAACCGCCAGGTTAAACCGGAGTGATAAAAAAACCTAATAACTGAAAACCGGTTATTTTGAGTTGTTATAACCGCCAGGTTAAACCGGAGTGAAAAAACCTAATAACCGAAAACCGGTTGTTTTGAGTTGTTATAACAGCCAGGTTAAACCGAAGTGAAAAAACCTAATAACCGAAAACTGGTTATTTTCACAATAACCGTCTTCCCTAATATCAATGTTTATCAATCTCTTCGGAGAGGCTAATAAGGACTTTTTTTGCAAAATATCACACTTTGGAAAATTACAGAAACTAAAAGTTTGTTTTTATGTATTATGAATACTATTAAACACAGCAAATCAGTTGCAACAAATTCTGAGTGTTTTAATATCTATATATTGACTTAAAATCGAAAAATAACTGCGAAATGCTAAATTTTGCTCCGACCTGCTGGTACTCTCATCAGCAAAATCTGCCGACAGAAACGGGTTAATAGAATTGAAATTATGATACTGGTCCATTCTAGGCTCCGTTCCAAATTCGGCGTCTTTACCCTAATATGCATTTTCTCTTTAGTTTAGTGTGAAGATAAAACATTAAATTAAAGATTAAATTCAGAAATGGAAGAAATATTAAAGATTTCCAATACCGATAATATTCTCTCAATTAGAATCTAATAGTTAATTTCATTTGTTTTCTGATCTCCAAAGTTTGATCTCATATACGATATTTTGAAGTGATTTCATGTTATGTGTGCAAATGTCTTCTTTTTTAAACACATGATAATGACTCCATAAACAATGATGAAACTTTTCTTCAAAACATTATTCTATTTTGGAAGACATCCATCTGCTGTCGTGTTTCAGTTCCAAGAACTATCTAAGAAGTCATTTGAGGGAAAAGTTGGAGAAAAGTAATCTTTGTTTCTTTTCCACAGAAAACATTGTATCTTTTTTCTTCCTCTTTATGAAAAGTTCTGAAAGAAAAGGGACTTTTCGAACAAGATTTTGGAATTTCGGACTTTTGTTAGTCAACCTAAATAGAACGAACATTTCTGACAGGCAGAAAAAATAGGTTGGATTAAACCTCAAGGACGAAGTTAAATTGATTGGTTTTCGAAATAAATTCTTAATGTGCAAAAATTCAAGAATAAAATAATCGTATTTAGAGGTACAACGAATTTAGACTATCAATCATTTAATGCTATCCGCGACAATGTTTAGTTGTTTATCATAGAAAGGGAAAGAAATAGTGATACATAATGCATCATGAACATCATGCTATTGTTCATATGATTTAAAAGACGTAATAGATGCATTAGGTAAAATGAATATCATAAAAGATGAGGATGCAAGAATTTAAGACATTTATGAAAAAATGACACAAACGGATTAAGAAATGCTCCGGTGCAAAACAATTAAGGTATCAGACTGTGTTCGGAGACGTTTTTTTTTGAAAAAAACTTATATATATTTTTTAATGTTATTTTTCAACTGCATATGTTTTAAAACTATGAAAATATTGTAAAATTTAGCTTTCAAAATAATATTTAAAAAAAAACACCGAGAAATTTGAAGAAAAATGACTAAAATATTTGCCTTACGCTAACAGCCATAGACAAAATCATATTCTAAATATACATAAATCCTTACAGCAGTGCATTTTTATGACAATTATCTGTGTTATGCTCTAACATATTTCTTGTACTTCAAAATAGCTTTGATATATAGCTGAACATAGTTACTAAACCGGTAATTTTTCATAAAAAATACTTTTCGTTTATATTTAAGCACTTAAAAATAATACTTGATTTTAAAATTGAAATTAGTTCTTAGAGGAAAACATCAAGCATATTACAGAAAACAATCTCAGAAAATTTCATATCAATATTTGAATAACCTTTTGAGAAATCATTGTTCTACAGTTTTCCTCAAAAATATCATTTCTCAGAGAACACATTTAAAGTTTTCATGCAACATAAAATAATGCTTACAGTTCGGTAATAAAACAGCTGTAACTCCATTTGTAATTCACGTAGAGTAAAAAGTGAGAGAGTTTTAGAAAGCTGGTTAAACAGGCTACAAAATTAAGTCATAAAAAGTTTTTTGATAATTTCATCAAAAATGACGATTTTAATCCAGTCGGATACCTTAATTTTTCTTTGTAAACTTGGTTTCGTTACATGCCTCTACTTGATATATCATGTTGGGAAGACGGAATGTGTAACTAAATTTTCGCTCACCTCCTCATGTGTGAGAGTTTTAACCCTCTGCGGTCGATGCCGTCACATTGGCGGCATTCGCAAGTCGTCAGCCAACCCAAACGGGTTGACTGTTCGATGCGCGTCTGTAACAAAACAAAAAAAAAAAAACTATCTTCTACGACGACTTGCGAATGCCGACACTATGGCGGTATCTACCACAAAGGGTTAAATTTTGTAATATATAAATGTGTTCCTGATCATAATACGATAATTTAATATTTAAAAACTTAATTATCAGTCATGTGATTGATTTTAATGCAATTGCAGGAAAGCCTGGTATTGAATTCGATTATAAATTTTAGAAAAGAAAATGACTTTCAGTTTTAATAACTTTTATAATAATGTATTTAGAAATATGTTAAAGGCAAAAAGCGGAAAATAATAATTCGGCATGCTCTTAAGGACCTGCGAGTTCCGGTCAATAGCAGTTCCGTAGAACGCGCTCATTATAGTTGAAATTCGAATTAAAACGGCAGGGTGCACGTGAAACCTAGCTCTTCGGCATATAACCAACTACTGTTACGAACCAATTCTATTTAACAGGATGAAAATGGCTATTTATAATTGAAGAGCTGAGTGGATGAACATGTTAAATGACAATTAAGCGAATTTCAGAAGACGAGCTTTAATGTTTAGAGGTTACATTTTTTTATATTTTCATTCTATTTTTGCTGTTCCGGCCCTTTTGTGACGAGGAAGCATTCAAAATATTTTATGTTTATTGACATGGTTATAGTTTTTTTAATTACAGAGAAAATTAATAATCTTTTGCACTTAAGATGTTCTTCCACTCACGCGTCAGAAAACTTCGTTTGCTTAGTCCTGGAAGAACATGTTAAGTGCATGTTACTTTCTGCACAACGTAATAGTGGTAGATTAAATGCATGCAAATAATAATGAATTGGCAAAATTATATTACTATAAAGCTCTATATATTTTCAACAGAAGTTGAACAACAAAAATAAAGCAAATTGGATGTTGAAATAGCACACAAACACACAAGATAACAAAATAATATTTAAGTTTGGGAAACAATAAAAATAAGAGTATTAATTTTTGAACTATTAATTCTTTGGTTGTCAAAAGTATTATCATCATATTTTTACAATTTCATTTAACATGGATTTTTTTCTTGTTTGGGAAAATAGAATTCTAAAATTCATTTTTCATTCACTTACTAGTGCAATTTGAAATTTTGTACACTTCTGTGTTCTTGCTGACAATAAACTATTTTAATATTTTCAGAACTCGTTTATCAATTGATTGTTTAGCATAAGTAAATTTTCGTTCTATAATTTGAGAAAAATTATTATAATATTTAATAATACCTATAACAATAAATTTTAAATTAAAGACTAAAATGTAGAAAGTAATTAAAATAAGTAAATATGCTTTTCAGCTCAATAATAAGAGTGTAGTTTTTTAAAATGATTTTAAAAATAATTGTATAAAATGATTTCGTTGCTGTAGTCTTTAAGCAAGGAACAGGTCGAGTTATTAACTATTTTTTATTTACTGTGGGAGAGTGGAGGAATATACGTACATTTCGTATGAAAGTTTCAAGTCGAAAGAGAGCAGAAAATAAATGCATTCTCTCAGATAGGGGGATTAACATATAGACACGTGATCAAAGTGAAGAGAATAATAGCTATTTTTAGTAAATTACGTAAGTGTTTTAGGGAAAATTCTGGCTCCAAGAAGACGCCATCATGATTTCATGATTTTTCTGTGTGCGTGTGAAAGCGATTAAAAAATATTCTTTTAGTAATAAATACGCCCAAACGTGAGATTTAATATACCTCCAGCGCGGGAAAAAATGAAACTGGAGTTTAAGAAAAGTGATTTCGGAATACATTAATATTGTAGTAAGATTTTAAAATATATAATATTAGAATTTAAAGTAAAATTAAGTGATATTTTTATATGTATATATTTTATGATATTATCTATTAACTTGATTTACTTTCATAAAATATTTCGCTTTCCACGAATTTCCCTATTCAATAGATTTTGTACTGAAGAGTTTAGTGGTACACGTGAATCTTTCTTCAAAGCAGTCTTATCACTGCCTTGGGAGAATTGAAATGAATGTCTTGGGAACATGTAAAGAATGTAGTATTTAAGGTTTTAATCAAACAAATATCGTTTTTAATATTGTTATTAACATACATGAAACAATTCAAGTTAAATAAAAATGTGTATAAAAAAGCAAAAACACAAATAGCTAAACAAACCAAATTAGGGATCAATGGAAAATTTTTGAAGTGAAAAAAAATAGTTAGTCTCCTGGTACAAATTCATAAGAATAAATTTCGTTAACTGAAATAAACCATCATTCAAAAAAAATCACGAGTTTCAAAAAGTTCTTTTACTTACCGTTAATTGATCTTTCCTTTGTCATGCAATGCAGTTCAACTCGATGTATAACTCGCAATGAAGCCCACATAGAAAAATTGTCAAGAATTATTGCAGAAACTTCTTTTAAAAGCAAACGATTTCTATTTTCGAATTGTCTTCTCAATATTTTCGTCTGCATTAACTCTTTGAACCCGGCTAGAGTGAGAATTCAAGTGCCTCAAAAGCTGGAGTAAATTTTCATTCATGAAATCAGAATGAAATCCTCCCTTTCTCTACAGAAATTCCAGCAGGACGACACCCTCGGTTCCGCGATCAATTGCCAACAAAGAAAGGAACTAATTTTCTCTCGTAAAATTCACTCAAGTGCCCGAAACCGCCCGAGTCCGGCCTGTGTCGAATGAGGCGGTTTGAGGCGGGATAGGACTCAAAGGGTTAATACTATTTCCCCCGCAGAAAACGATTCTGTTTCAATGGAAGCAGATGTTATTTTACTCAAGTTTAACAAATTTCTCATGGAAGAAGATGTTAAGTGCCCTTAATATGTTCATCTACTGTAAACTTCTTTATTTTTTTACTTTGCAGAATTAATGAACTTCCTATATTTAAATTAGACTTCAACGTGTTCTTTTGCCTAATTGTCTCAATTTTTTCAAATTTGTCACTTAACATGTTCATCCACTCAGCTCTTCAATTCTAGGTTCTCTGTTTCATAAATGATATTAAAATTCTGCTATTTTAATTAGGAAAATACTAAAGTTTACACAACTAGTCTTCTCCCTCATATACACTAATTCTTACTTATTAACAGCACAACATAATATATATATATATATAAAAGAGGCAATCATAATAGAAAAATAATAAAATAAATTACAAACATTCATATAAAATTCGAAAGGATATGAAGAAAACGAATTGAAAGTATATCCGAGTAAAGACAAAAATGCGAATAGTAACAGATGGAAATATATATAAATATATCACATAAACAATGAATGCGCTAAAAGCTGCAAGTCCAAAAGCGCTGTGGTAGATAGAGTATAAATCAAAAAATGAAAGAGTATAAAATGTGAAATGAAAAACGCAATAAAAGCACAATAACGTTTCTTAAGGGGATGAAGTTATTGTGAATTGTTAAATATAAAGGTTTGACATTTTCTTGTAATCAGTTATGCCGTGTTGGAATTCAAATGAACTTGTTCAGTCACTGAATGAAACGCATCTCATTGGTTTATTTCGTGACGTAGCCGAAGTTACGGCACTAGTCTAAGTTGATTGGTTGTTACAATATATATATATATATATATATATAGTTCATTTGTGTTTTTAAATAAGCAGTCAAGCAGTATAGCAGTCGAATGGATGGCTGTCAGTGAGTGTGTAAGCTGCAAGACAGCAGCATGTCCTCTTTTTTTAAGTAAACTGGATTAAAGCTCTTTTGTATTTTAAACTGCCTGGTATCTGCGTTACTCTGCAATTTACACTCACGACATGCCAACATGCCGCAAGGCCTAAACCACTGATTTTCATCCCTAATGTAAAACCAATCAAGAAACAGAGAGAGGAGTTTTGAATCATTAAAACAGAATTACGATGTGATAACATTAGAGCAAAGTAAGAAAAAATATTTTACGTGCCAGAAGGATGGATGTTGACGTGGCAGTGTATGCTGAGGGTCGCTGTACAGACTGGCGTTGAAGGGGTGTGAACAGGATGTCAAGTAACAGTACAGTTACTTGACACCCTGTATATATATATATATACAGAAACTAACACAGCACAGTATAACAAAATTATAAAACATAAAAACGCACTATCAGTTAAAATACAGGAATGATTAACCACAATAAAATAATAAAAAGGTGGAAAACAAGAGTAATAGTAATAAACAGCAATATAAATGTGCAACAGTATATAGAAGGTAAAGTTTGTAGCACAGTAACACTGCATTTAATTCATCATTTTATTCCAAATCTAGAGCAATAAATTTGGTTTCCTACTGTATGTGTGGCAATTTCATATATAAAGTGGCAACTACAAAGCAGATATCATTTTATGAAATATATTAAGATAGGTAATAAAGTAGAAAATTAAAAATATTTATCTATTCAACATTATTTTATCAGAGTACAAAAATTACAAAACATTTATCATCAAAATTATCAGTTCTATAAACAAATGAAGGCACGGTGAATTTCATAAGAAAGAAAAATCCTAAGCATTTATTGAAAGTAAAATATAAAATGTATATAATTTAAATTCCGATTTGGTAAGTGAAGCTGACATGTTTATTATTTTATTTTCTCTCAATCTTTCTGATAAATTTTTCCAATTTTTTAAAGCTCTAATAAAAGCTTGTTTTTATAAACTATTTTATTTTTATTTACTACTTTCCTTTATGATGAAAATCGAAATATTTGAAATATTTTCACACACACACACACACACACACACAACTTTAATTACTTCTAACTCTCTGACTGTTTTGTTTATCCCACCATTTCGGAGGGCAGGAAATAAGTCTAATTTCTGCCATATCCCGCGGTTTTCGACAGCTAAAATGTTCATTTAGTACTATTTCAGCATTGAATCATATTATACTAATAAAGATTTGCATATGAAAACAAGTCACTTTGTTCGACGGTATTTGAACATGTTTTCAAACGTTGCATCTAAATAGAGATTAAAAAATGGCAGTCAGAGGCTTAACCAATCCTTTAACCAATTAAAATCAGCTTCAAGCACCAATTTAGTGCCTACCATTATGTTTGTTGACACATAAACACTAGGATATATCTTACATAGTGTCATTCTCTATATTATTGGTAAATTCATCTTGAAAACTTGTAGAAACAAAAGAGATCTCCAATTAAAATTCAGTTTCAAAGAATTAAGTTTTATACCAGAAATTCATCTTCTTTTAAAACCATTAATATGATTCAATAAATTGAAACTGTGAAGACATGAACAGGTAGCTCATTTTTTACCTACATAGTGTTACGAAGTTGTATTGTTTCCCTGGCGTGCTAATATTGGCGACAAAGTTGGCTACTTTGGAGACAAAAGGAATCTTCTAGAAAAATCCTTACCTATCTCTACTGGGAGCCAGTAATTTCACGAACTTACAAACGTAATGACGTCACTTTATGGAAAACCAGCAGGAGTGGTCTTCCCTAAACTTTCTCGTATACTTCTCGAAAAAGGTGCTGTTTCCCCTCCCCCCGCGTGGATAAAAAAATTCGAACCTATTGTAACCCAGGATCCAATGACTATCAGAAAATATTTAGGTAAAAAATCAAATTCGAAGAGATGCGTTCCGATTAAATGAATACCGATTTCTACTCTTTCTTGGCTAAAGGACAATCCTTCCGCACGCACAAATTGCTACCAAGTACGCATGCGCATGGATAATCGGTTGGAAAAAAAAGCGCTAAGCAGGAGTCAATAAATATCGTGCACAGAAGATTGCGTTCAATACACATGCGCGTGGAAATAGCGGACTCGTTGGAGATGCGCTTATACAGACCGACAGACAGTCAACCTTTAGACGGATTTGGCCCAACATTTTATACGGACCTACATTCATGACGATAAAACTGTGTACGAAAGTTTATACATCCAGCTAATCAAGTTTTTGAATTCTAGCGTTCGCATGACCGCGGACATACAGACAGACTTCCCTTTAAAGGGTTTTGTCCAAAATTTGATACTAACCTACAAATTAAGTTTAAAGACCACATACCAAATTTCATCCCCGTAGCTCTAATAGTTTTCGAGTTATCGTGTTCACAGACAGACATGATTCCCAAATTGTGGTTTTCGGACTCAGGGAGGTCTAAAACGTCGATATTCGTCAAAATCTCGAGTTCGATTTTTTTTGACGATTACAATACTTCCTCTTTGTCTACTTCGTATACGAGAAAGTAAAAAGCAAGCTTTCAAACCAAGAGCAGTCAGTTAGACTTTGATCAGCAACCAGGCTGGTGAACTGAGAGACATTTGAGAACTGTTGCAAGAGCTGCAGCTGAGATTTATTGGCGATAATAATGTCCCTCTTTAGTGTTTTGCTGTGGTCTTCGTAAAATAAAGAGTCATTTATTTTTACTTTCTCGTATACGAAGTATACAAAGAGAAAGTATTGTAATCGTCAAAAAATTCGAACTCGAGATTTTGACGAATCTCCACGTTTTAGACCTCCCTGAGTCCGAAAAACACAATTTGGGAATTATGTCTGTCTGTCTGTGAACACGATAACTCGAAAACTATTAGAGCTACGGGGATGAAATTTGGTATGTGATCTTTACACATAATGTGTAGGTTTCTGTCGAATTTTGGACAAAATCCGTCAAAGGGAAGTCTGCTTGTCTGTCTGTCCGCGGTCATGCGAACACTATAACTCAAAAACCTGAATAGCTAGATGGATAAAATTTCGTACACAGTTTTATCGTCATGAATGTAGGTCCGTATAAAATTTTGTGCCAAATCCGTCAAAGGGTTGACTGTCTGCCTGTATAATTTACTTTTGAAAATAATCCGTTATCTCCACGCGCATGCGTAATGGAAGCAATCTTCTGTGCACGCGAAAGCTATGGAGCGAATTACGTCAGTTTGTTGTTCAGCCGGTAAGAGCGGAAAAGCGGTAAGCATCTCTTTGAATTTGATTCTTTACCTAGATATTTTTCAATCACTCTAATGAAAAACCTTCTGATAGTCATTGGATTTTGGGTAACAGTAGGTTCGAATTTTTTTAGCCACGCGGGGAAAGGGGAAACGGTACCTTTTGGGGGAAGTATACGAGAAAGTTTAGGGGGAAACACTCCCACTGGTATTATTATCCTGCTTGTTGGGCTGTATTCATGTAACCCACAAGACAATTTTTGTAACAATGTATTGCAAAAGACTTCGAAAAGAGTTTTCTCGATTGTCATCGAAACGTATTTCGCACGACTGAAGGTTCAAATGGAAATGTTTCCTTTTTGCGTTCTGTTATACAAAGCATAAAGCAGAATATAAGTTTGCGATACAGAGAGATAATAAGATTGTAATCGTCAGAAGATTATCTTAACCTCATTATTTTGTTGAACCATCACATTTTAGACGTCATTGAGTCTGAAAAAAATATTGACAACTATATCTGCTTGTCTGTGAAGACGACAACTCTCAAACGCAACGAAACACTGTTAAGTGGACTTTGAAACAAAATTGTTGATTTTTATGAAACAGTAAGCGAAATCTATCAACAGAAATACTGTCCGTCCGTTTGCCGGTATGGATATGAATGGTGTCGGGTTTTATCATAGAACTTTTAGATCAGTGACAAACTTTAACAGTTTCAATTAAGATGTAGATTGGAGTCTGAACATTTCCAAATATAAGTTTCTAGCTGTATGCACACGGCGTTGCTCATGGAATCAGGACTTCAACAAAATGGGAAAAAAGAATGCCCACAATGACATGAAAAAGTTTTGAGAACAAAATGAAAACAAAAGATAGACATCGGATTGTAGAAATGCATGCTGGGAATGAAAGAATATGCCGTAACCTGCCGCGAGGAAGGTCACTCGTCTGGAGAAACTCTCGCTGTTAAATCTCGCTAGCAAAAAACTGTTTGAACTGATCAGGGAAAAATTAATTTAAGAAAAACGAAAAAAGATATTTTAACAGTTCTCGTTTTAAATTCGACAGAAACGTTCCAGTTATAAGCTGAAAAAAAATGAAAATTATAGAGATGTTAGAACGTCAGAAACGATAATTTGAAGAAATCTTTATTAAAAATTACCATAAAAATGACTATTTTTCAAACATTTCTCAAAATTCAGTAAATTACGTTAGACGTACGAAACAAGATTCATTAGAACGGAATTCTTTTGTTTTTCCCTTGTTGCTATTGAGAAATGAGTGCGAAAAATCACCCAAAACAACACAAAATATTAAATAAAAATATTTCTAGATTAAATTTTAAAATTCCGGCTCCGAGGTGCATTGAGTCACCATTACGACTACCTGTGTGCCAAATTTCATGGTTGTAAGTGCGATAGATTCGTCTGGACATCGCAGACAAACACACGCACACAAACATTGCCTTTTATAAGTATAGATTGGTTTAAAGAGTGGAAAATTGTTTTATTTTGGTTGCATATTTATTAAATAAATAGAATATTTTTCTCAATTCTCATTGTTTATCTTGGTATTTCTTATATGAACAAATACACATTTTCAAATCATTTTACAAATAAATAACAGTAAGCATTTAAATATCAATATGACTTCTTGGCAACGAGAAGCTCTTTTAGCTTAATGCCAAAGAATCAACAAAAAATCATGTCTCTGCTCTTAAAATTAATCATCTTTCTGCTCAAAAGGCAATTCCACAGTTTAGCAACGATCAATGATGGAAGAAAAATTCTTCCTGCGTACAAATTAATCTCTTATTTCTTTTTTAAAACTTCATTCGACGAGTTGAAAAATTTTTTAGCAAATATTGCGTCTTTTATTCTTTTCTCTTCAACATCGCCTTATCAGGGCAAACTTGGCAGAAATTAACGCAATCTGATGAATAACTTTATCGGCTTCACTGCGACAAATTTGAAAAACAAAAACTTGATTCATTTATGGCAAAAAGACGGAAATTTCCTCTTTCTTTCGTCTCTTTTATTACTCCGTTTCTTTCACCATCTGGAAGAATTTTCACGCTCCCAAAAGAAAGATTAATTCCACAAAATCACATTTAGTCTTCGTGTTTGAACCTCAATTAAACGACTGAAAAAATAAAAAAAAGAGCCAATATCGTTGGGCAAATCGCTTTATTTGACATACATACAGCGTTCTACCTCTTTACATCGTGTTTCATTCATTCAGTGGCTCTTTTTTGGATTTCAGCTATACTAAGCCTTAACCATTGCCACGTTCAGCTCCAGTGGCGTTTTTGCGACTTCCAACGGTGGTAAGTTTTTATATTTAGCGAATATTTCTATGATTAATTTTGTTTTTAATCTATGTTTTGAGAATTTGGATTTTGGGCTTTCGATTTCTTGAAATCCACTTCATTGTGTTATTTTTTATTCCAGAATTTTTCTATTTTCACGGTGGGTCCTTTTTGGGGGGATAACGACAAAGTTTTACGATTTTTCGATGTCGTTAAGCAGAAAAAACACTAATTAATATCATAGGCAGGCTTCTCTTCCTGATGAGCGGCTTGCCATGATATTTTTCAAATTATTGTGTTTTGTCTAACTTTTTTGTCTTTTGTTTCTTGTATGCTTTGATATTTTGCTTTTTTGTTGACGCAGCGTTTGCGCCATTGCAGAAATAGCTTTCTCTTTTTAATATATTTTTTCTTCTATAATAATTTAATTTTTGTGTTTTGCAAAAAAATTGTTTTCTACCTTATATATATATATATATATATAAATATTCGCGTCATGAGAACCATTGCAATAGATGGAGTTCCTATAAGGATTCTACCTGAAAAGGAGCCAACATCATTGGCATTAGCGCTTGCTTTGACATACATAGAATCCCTGAGGAATTCAATATTTGTTGTTAAGCTTCCATACCAATAACTTTAGTTTTCTTAGTTTCTTGAGTGATTTATCTTTCCCATGAAAAATAATTATTTCTTATCGTGAATGAATAATTATCAAGTAAAAATAGCTTCACTCATTTAATTTGGACTAATTCCCAAACGATGTATCTCCCAGATTATTTTTCTGCGAGCTGTTGTGAGATAAATTAGTGATGTTTTGTCAATACCGACAAGCAGACAGATAAGAACTCTATAGCTATTACATTTTAAATGTTAATTTTTCTTTGATAAAAATGTTTCCAATTTTATCAGTTCATTATATATTTAGTATTGTTGCGAATCTGTAATGTGGATATTCCCTGTAACATTAATCTGCATTAAAAGGGGCCCCGATATAATTGCTACTTTATTTTTACATATGTACTCTATTTTGATTTAGCTCACATATTCTCATTATTTTAATAGAGGTTACAGTAGATTCCTAGAAGTCAGATTTTCGCAACAACGCGTGATGTGACCAAGCAAAAGCCAGGAAGAATTCTGTCCCTTGATTAGTCACCACAGTAATAATTTTGAAAGGGACGCATGCCGGTGTGAGGGGCACATATACCCGGGACACGCCACGGCTCATCATTTCTTATTTGCATAATCTCTATTATTACGAACATATAATGCGGATTCTCTGCAATGTTAGTCTTATGGATGGAAAGAGACTTGTAGAGAGATTTTACTGGATGCCAGGTGAGGCCTAGCCAATACCCCGTGACGTTGTCGAAACACTTGACGACCATTTGTAGAAAAATTTGGCGACTTGGTGAGAAATGAAAAATCTCGAAAATTCTCAAATTATACTCCTATCTCTATTAGGAATGGAGATATAGAGAATGTTCTAGATGATTATATGGGACGTCACATCCTGTCGGAAAAGAGTATTAATATCGAGCTATTGAAACCAGGAATAATAATCTCTTTGGAATCTTCTTCACATTGCAAGTTGGTCAGCTGTTAGATACTGAGCGCTATTGTTGATGCTGTTACTGTTGTTATTATTGATTTGCTTTCTACTTGTGTTGATAATCCTGGGAAGTGTTGTTCTTTTCTTGATACTATGGTTCGAGTTTTCTGGAATATTCATTAAATAGAACGTCATTTTCAATTATCCCGGCTGTGGGATGCTTTCACCTTACATCTTACGGATGATTTATTTTATGAAACAATTTTGAGCAACGTGTTTTTATTGTGCATTGAAGATCTTATACACATTCTCCTCAGTCAAAGAACAAAGGCGAATGCCACTGTCTCGAGACAATAATTGAAGCTCACAGAAAATTGCTTCGACATCTACTCAAGCGAATAGCACCTTTCTCTTAATGAAAGCGATTTAGAAGCATTTCCCCGTTATTAAGCAAACACAATCAGTCTACTAAAAGGAATTGTGTGGATTAAATATACTTCTCCGATCAGAAGATAATCTTTAAATGCATATATTGTCTCGTGTATGGTCTAAACTCTATTTAAAGCGACATCATTTGCAAATCTTTAGTTATCCCTTCAAAAATCTAAAGAGAGATTATTCTATTATCTAACTTTCACTATACAAAATAGAGCATAATTTTTTTGTGTTTGCTCAGATAATGTCATCTGTATTTTGCCTCTTCTGATTAGAATACGAGAATGAATAAAATAAAAAAAGACTCAAAATATTTTGAAGTCAGCAAGAATATTTGGAAAACATAATTTAAAGTTTAATTATAATATTTAATTTGCGTGGATCCATGATTGTAATTTGAAATAATCAGTGAAATGTTAAATTGAAGTTTATATTTATCTATATATATTTAAAATAATTTGGCAAAACATTCAGACATTCCAATAGCCCAAACCACCAGACCGATGCCAATAATTTCTATCTTATACGAAAGCTTATGACGTCTAGATATGTCATCAACCGCCCTCCATTTTTAAGAGATATTAAAAAACATTTCGTCTCTTCCTTAAAATAACTAGCCAATCAGAATTCTCCGCCATAATTCCTTAAATTTAAAATAGTATTATTCATTTGCATGCAGTTCTGTAGCTTCTTCATTATTATAAACAATAATCATTTTATTTTTTAGTTTAATTTAGTTTTAATTGCAGACGATTTTGTTAAGACATCTCTATAATTTAGATTTAATAGCAGACGATTTTATTAAGACTTTTCTATAAATATTATTATCTATGGTTTAGCTGAAATTGCATGTAACAACAATAACAAACGATTCTGTTACTTTTCTAAATTTATTTTTATTAGATTGGCAACAAGAAAATTAGTTGTTAAGAACATTTATGGAACGCAGCATTGTTAAACGAGAGAATGAAGCTGTTTTTGGAATAAACGTTTTAATTTTGAGATGACTTTTTTGTTATCATCACTAATTCCTACAGTTCCATGAAAATGAAGTGTCAAAAATATTGTAAAATACCTATTGTAGGTGATGTAAACTGTTTATTTTGGGCTATATTATTCTGTATTCATGGATCTGAAGGATTTCATGCAGAAATTTACGAGAAAGTTGTGCAAAAAATCTCGATTGGGTTTATTCAAATATTTCATAATTTTAAAGTAATCTGTTATCTACAAAGAATATTAAATCTACGATAGTTTTTAGTCTGTTAAAGTGATCTTCATGCTGTATTTAAAAATGAAAAATTAATGGCTGAGATCCTCGAAGCAGCGAGGTGTCAGGAATAGTGCTGAGCGAAGTGGGTGCTGGCTACTAACCCGCCAAGAGGGTGACTTGAGCGGTTAGAATTAATATTGAATTATTGTTTTCTTTTTTTACTACAGAGTAACATTTTCAGAACTGGAGTCGCTTTCTTCATTGCGTCGTTTTATTTTCAGCTCCATTCATTCTAATTCATTTTGATATTTAAAAAAGCTTTCAAACATCGCGGGTATTCGACAGTGTTTCACCTGCACCAAACCTCTAGATCATCTCTCTTTTCTTTCTGGCAAAGCAGCGGAGGACTAGTAGTAAGGTCTCTGCTTCAGAACCTGAGGGCTCCAGGCTCGAAACACGATACCACTGAGGATCCGTCGTGCTTGTACGCTCTAAATCTGACGTGAGTCAAACGTCCATCCTCTGGTATGGATCGAAATTTTTGAGAGGAAGGTGCCAGAGAGAGAGGTTAAATATCGTCCTCGTCATCTGAGCGGAACTTAAACTTACGAGGGACATCCTGAAATAGCGCTCTATTTGCTTCGAAACGGAAAATAGGATAACAAAATTAATCTTTCCTCTTTGACTTCAGATAAAAACGGTTGTATTCTTTTTGCCATAAATTTAAGTTTGACAAAGGGTAAGTTCTTAAATCAGGAGACTCCGAATCTTCACGGTCTCGTAATAGTTAGCAATGAATTGATGAATACGTTACGAGATGGCCTAACATACTAACAAATAAATACTAGTAAAGATCTACACCATACAGGGCAAGTCAGTATCACAACGGCAAACGTTAGGGAGAGTTAGCTCACACAAAGCCGAGTCAGAATCACATTTCATTGCTCAAGGGTCAAAGCATTCCTCTCGAGTTAGGCTCTAAAGATTTAAAGAGAAGAAAGGAAGAACAAAAGGAAACAGCAACATGTACAACGTGTAAAGAACAGTATTTTAACCGAGGTGCTACAGACGGTATTTGAAAGTTTGACAGGAAACTTTCATTACGGGACTTTCCAGTTATTTGTCAAACAATCTTTGCCCTTCTTATATTCCAGGTCCGGATCATCTTTTGCTTCACTGCAGACTTTTGGGGTTCACCAAGTGCCCTTTTGTCCAGCTGATAGCACTCTCTCTGCCTTCTTTTATTTTCAGAATAAAATCCAAGGAATTTTTTGGGAAGGCTTAGCTCAGATGTAAAAGTTATAGAGCGATATATAGTTTATTTTCACAGATCAAAGAATTACTTTTCAGAGTTTCAAGCTTTATGTTAAGACAAGAGAGGATATCTAATCATCAATTTGAAATACTGAACAAAGAAAGGGTTGAACACTTCCTATATCGATAATTTTTTATCAAGTATTATTTGAATTAAGTTTAAAATTATATAAATTTCAAATCATTTACCCACTTTAGAATTTTCGAAACCCAATTCCACTGAAGATCCATCACGTTTCGGGGCTGTTGCAAGTTATATCATACGCAGGGGTGTCAAACATCCTCTCGCTAGTGTGGTACGAAAGTTTGGAGAGGGGTGAAAGCTCAGGTCTCGTACTCGTCATCTGATCACTGTTTATAATTACGAGTTTCGTCCCAAAATAGCCCGTGTGATGCTTCAAAATGGGACGTTAATATAGGTAAACTCACCTAACCCACTTCCAAATTTGATCTCCTATAAGATAGTCAAAGGCATTGGAGATTCGATAGTCTGGGCTTAAATGTGTTGATGGAATACGTGAGATCGACTCATAGGCAATGCATAAAATTTCTTTAACATTTTTATCCATTTTGGAAGTCATCCTGGAGTCCTTTTTGTTTCTAACTTCCAAGAACCATTTCTAAGAAGTCATTTGTGTGAAAAGTTTGATAAAAGACATCTTTGGTTTTGCCAGAAAACTTTCGAGTCCATTTTATACCATCTTGCGAAAAACTTATGAAGTTAAAGGAACCTTAAAGAAACAAAATTTGGGAAGTTTGGCCGTTTCAGCCGACTTAACTATAGCAAAGGCTTTTTTAAAAAAACTGAAATAACTTCAAGGATGGAATTAAACTGATCCAGGATGAGAGAAAATGTTCTGAAGAATAAAAACTGAGGAGAAAAATAATTATAATCAAGTACGCAAAGAAATTAAACTATCGATCAAATGAAACTACGAGAGAAATTGTTTATTCGTTAATCACAGTTAGGAAAAGGCAAGAAATGAAATTGTGATGTATAATGTGCTAGGAAAACACACATCATCTATTTTTCTTTTACATAGCTAGAATATTCTCGCCACGACTTTCTAAAATACGTACACAGTACACTGTAAAAAAAATCCCGTAAAACTTACGGTTTTAAACTGGCAGCTGGGTTGGTTGTGCAAAACCGTAAAAGTTACGAAGTAAATCCGTAGGCACAACGGTTTTTTACCATACAGGAACAAGTTTTTCCCGTAAAAATTACGAAGGAAATCCGTAGTCAGAACGGTTTTTTACCGTATGAAATCAAGTTTTCTCCGTAAAAATTAAGTCACCGAAGTAAGTGACGTCATCGACTGAGTTGAGTTGTTTTTCTCGTTCTGTTCGAGTTGAAATGTGCTGATGTGTATTATCAATTAGGAATATTAGTTAATCAAGGCTTAATTATTAATTTCAATTAGTTTAATCAATATAATTTTTAATTGAACTTACTTGGACGATTTCCATGCAAGATAGTGACAAAACTTCTAACTCCTCCGAGCCGGGGATCGTTCATAGAAATAAAAGGCAGTCGCTCTAACCACTAGACCACCGGAGACTTCATAAAATGAAGTAAAAATAATCTATTTGAGTTTTAAAGTCACTATAGCTCTAGTGACGCCACCTAGTGGTGTAAAAATCAACTATTGCCAGAACACGTGTTTTAAGGTTAGCTTTCATGAGTGACAACAGGTTACTGCAACATGTATAAACAATAGCGGAGATGGAACCCTATTAAAAACATGAAATGAATGCAATAAAATTACATTTAAGAAAAGGGAAAGTTATCGTGCGGAAAGCAATACCATATGACGAAAAATAGAATTTGAACTGACGGTTTTAAACCGTTTATGGCTGGAGCGGAAAACGGTGAAAAACCGTTTTGTGAACAACACAGCTTTAAACCGTCAAATATACGGAAAAAGTCCGGGGAAAAAAGGAATATTTTTTACAGTGTATAGCACATTTTATTAATAGGAGCATGTGGAAGAAAAGCGAGTCGTTGTTGTATATGTTAAATATGCATTTGTATAATTTTATTGTTTTGTACTTTTCATTATTTTTATATTTTTATTTTTATGAAGCTGGAAAATTGCTTCCCTGAGAGGCTGCACTTTTGGAAAAATAGGGAGTTTGACAGGTTTTACGGAAGCCTAGACAATGAACCCCGACCTTAGAGACCATTTTGGCGACTTTCGTGACGAAATAAAGTTACCAGAAAATGCCGGAATCATAATCCTATCTCTACTAGGAGAGGAAATATGGTGAGGCTTCGAGAGACCAGCATGTGACGTCACATCCTGTCGGAAAAGGTATAAATACCAAGGTACGTTAAACGATGAGTCAGTTTGAGTTTTGACAGAAGCGCAAGCTGGTGAACTGATCGACACTGAGCGCTATTGAAAGAGCCGCGATATTTATTAGTGATCTTCCGCCTGCTTGAGTTATTGACTTATAAAAGTCTTGCTTAATTTTATTACTTGTGTTACGTTCTGTTTTTATGAAGTATTCGTAAAATAAAGAGTCATTTATTCTTTATTATTACCCTGTTTTTTGGACTGTGTTCACATACAACAACCAGACGATTTTTGCAATAATATTGATACTGTTACAAAGCTATCAAGCTGTTTCCCAGAAATGCCAATCTTGGCGACTTGGCGATCTTTGCGACAGATTTGGCGACCATTTTGGAGACTTGGGGCGAAGTTGGCGACTTTGGCAACAAAAGGAATTTTTTAGAAGGGCCTCGAACTTTCAACCTATTTCTACTGGCTTCATGAACTTTCTAAAGATTACGTCACTTCCTAAGTAATGAAGTCACTTCCTGTTGAAAAAGTATAAAAGCAAGCTCTCAAGCCAAGAAGAGTCAGTTGGATTTTGATCGGGAAGCAAGCTCATAAGAAACCTTTGAGGCTGTGTTGAGATTTATTGGTAATCTCTGTTGTGAATGTTTACGAGTGCTGTTTTAATACTTGTGCTACGTTTCTTTTCTTAGAATATTTGTAAAATAAAGAGCTTTATTTTTTTAAATCCTGCTTATTGGATTGCATTCACGTACACCCACAAGGTAATTTCGTTACATTGTTGTTGGACTGTCTTCACGTACACCAACCAGACGAATATTGCAACAATATTGATACTATGTATTGCAATAGATATTAATTTGGTTTCTTAAAAATTCCAAAAATAATCTGTGTGGCATGTGTTAATTAGGTTTAATTAATAGATAGATGATTAAGATGTCGTTGATTTTCTTGTGTATAATTTAAACTAATACATCTTTCGTTTGCCGAGTTGGGTTCACATTTTAACTTTAAACTTCAATTGTGGTGAAGAAAAATAGCGTGGAGATGAATATCTAAAATCTCATTTACTTAGCTTGTTGTATTTTTGAGTCTTTGTGATCACACATATATGAATTTACACAGACACAAACACATTTAGCGGTATTTGTTCAAATAAAGACCTTGACCTAAATGTCTGGTGAAAAACCAGTATGCGAAATTTCATTCATCTAGTTCCTTGTTATTTTGAGTTATTATGTAATAGACGCATACCATATTTCTTCCGTCTAGTTTGTTGCGATTTGAATTATCGAGTTCATAGAGAGACAGATGTACATAATTCCGGACATGTTTCCACCGACTCTTCTGGTCAAAAATGTGGAAATTCTTCATATTCTCCAGTTAGAAATTTGTGATTTGTATTACAGTAATTTCTATGCTTCCAATGCAATAAGGTAAAATAGAAATAGAATAGAGAGAGGAACCGCTTTTTTATGTTAAATCTTTTGTGAATTGGCATCAGTTCATAACCTTATTATATACTATGAAGGGTTCCCACTCATATCCGTTACACCCCCTTAACTTCTAAACGGTGACAGCTTAAGCCATAAACGTGGTGTCTAGGTATAGTAAAAAGGCTATGCGCGACTCGATGAGAACATTTACAACACCATATATCGGCAAATTTTGGAATCAGCGTTCCTATCTTGAAAACGGTACAAGATGTGGGAAAATAGTCAATTAAAACATTGTAGAGCGTCTTCGATTTAGTACGAAAAGACACCTTGAGTGCAATAATACTAAGAACAAAACATTTAAAGCGCGCATTTGTTTGTTTGCATTTTCGGAAATTTTGACGTCATATGACACGAATAAAAGGAGAAAATGTTATTTTCCAGGCAAAAAATGACCCCATTATACTTTTTCTTGTGGAAATAACTGAAACATCAGGTGTATGGACCTTCTGGCCAACATTGCAGGAAGTTTTACTGTTGCTTGTGTTTTCGCACCAACTATATACTAAAACGTGTGCAAAGTAAAATTTAAGCAAGGACTCAAATCTGCATTGTAGATGACGGAGAGCACTTTGAAC
This sequence comes from Araneus ventricosus, assembly GCA_013235015.1. Lineage (NCBI taxonomy): Eukaryota > Metazoa > Arthropoda > Arachnida > Araneae > Araneidae > Araneus > Araneus ventricosus. The sequence continues at coordinate 197,971 of BGPR01001695.1, forward strand.
GAAAATAATGGTATACTGTGATAACTAATTGTTTTTTATTGTTTTAACCCGTTTAAAAACGTCACAGTTTCGGAAATCGAGAACAAACAAATGTGCACTTTAAACGTTCATTTCTTCGCATTAATGCGTACAAGGTAACCTTTTGTACTAAATCGAAAACGCTCTACAATTTTGTAATTCATCTTCTTCCCGTATCTTCTACCGTTTTCGAGATATTACTGCTAATTCCAAAATTTGCCGATAGATGGCGTTGTAAACTGTCTCATCGAGTAGCCTTTTTACTATACCTAGATACCAACTTTATGACCTAAGCTGTCACCGTTTAGAAGTTAAGGGGGGTGTAACGGATATAAGTGGGAACCCTGTGTACTGAAGAATTTCAAGTTACTCTAGAAAATGCAACTAAAACTGATTAAATGCAAGGCAGAAGTCCTACACATAAAGCTTGGCTTTTAATACTTAAATACAAAAATAAATGTAAAAATTTACTTTCTGGAATATTTACATTTCTCTTTAACCTATTTCTTCATTAATTAAATTAAGTTCATACACGAATAAATTGTCCATTAAATTTATGTCAGCATTATTGATACCCTGAGAGAGATTGCTTGATACCCTGAGAGAGATTGATTGATACCCTGAGAGAGATTGATTGATACACTGAGAGAGATAGATTGATATAATGAGAGAGATTGATTGATTGATACTCTGAGAGAGATTGATTGATACCCTGAGAGAAATTGATTGATACCCTGAGAGGGATTTATTGAAACTCTGAGAGAAATTGATTGATACCATGAGAGAGATTTATTGATAACCTGAGAGAGATTGATACTCCCTTCTCAGAGTTTTTTTTAAATTTCTGCAGTCACTGGGGAATTACTTTTGATAATTGGCAGCGAAAATAAGTTTTCAAAATTAAAATAAATTCTAAAACATCAATTTTAGCAAAACTAAATCGTCTTTATTATGCACCGTTACAGAGTTTCCATAAATTCGAATTTTTATGACATGAATTGGATGCTCATCCTTTGCCTACATATAATAGAAAAGGTTTCGAAGGGAGCTTTCCTGATTTTCATTGAAACTCTTTTTTTTTTTTCCTTTCTTACTTTTTCAATACTTCACCTCCTCTTCCTATTCTTAGCACAGTATTAGCACGTCCTTACTTTTTTGAAGTGCAGATGAGGGGAAAAATAATAAAAAAACAAAATAAGAATATATCCTAGAAGTGCCTTGCTTTTTCTTTCGAGACCAGCAGTCGAGAAGTGGGGAGAAAGTGAAAGAGGAATTGATGAGGTCTATTTTTACAAAAAGTTCTTCTCACTTTTTAGAAATGGAGCGTCAATATTCTATGGCATATTTTTATCGGCTTTATTTCAAAAATATTTGCTACGCTTTTACTTGAGCTAGTCTTAAAAAATTCTTTTCTATATCCACCCTGGAATACATCTACAGAATTGTAGATTCGAAATCCAACTTTCATGGAAAAACTGTAACTTTTTCTTCCCGCCTTTACTTAGCTGACAATTTTCCTGAACAGAAAGAGAATTCCTATTATATTTTATTATTATATTATTAATGATATTATTTTTATTTCTTCAATATGTTAAGGCATAGATCTTCATGGTAACACATTTATTACACATAGAATAAACGAATAATCAACGAAGAGTACACCCCAGGATGCCATGATCCGTGCCGGCTCTCGGAGCATATGTGCCCATCACACCGGCATCCGACCTCTTGAGAATTATTACTTTGGTGACTAATCAAGGGGCATAGTTCTTTCTGCAAGTTACCTTGTCACCCCACGTGTTGATGCGAAAATCTGACTTCCAGGAGCCTGCAGTAATTTCTATTAATATAATGACAATATGTGAGCTAAACTAAAATAGAGTGCAAATGTAAAAATAGAGTACCACTCATGTCGGGCCCCATTTGTCATGGATAAAAAATACGCTTGAAAACAGAAGCAAAAAAATCTTTATTTCGTGCCATTGTTGCCGTCCACCCTCTTTGCTGGACTCGGGTCTAAGGGATTTTGCTCCTCCCGCAGCCCCTTTTTTGGGGGGCCTAACCACCTAGCATTTTACAAATACAGCCACGCACAAAGCAGGCAACATGGTCGGTATATCGAGGAGAAATATATTGGAAGAAGGGGGAAGCGAATAGTCACACAATCATTCATTTTCGAGAAAAAATAGTTTTCTAGGAATTCTGGGGAATACATCATTCCTTGGCGGAGAGAGTCACGTGACGGCCGATGAACTAAATAAGAACTTTGCGGATGCATGAAGTTTTAAATTTTTTTATGGTGAAATTTTAAGGTATGAGCTTCCGAAATTCACACACCGATTACAAACTATTGTAACTTTTACCAAAAAAATGTAAGAAAAAAATGTATAAATAAAATCGCAAAAAAAGATTATTAAAGGAAAAACAAACAAAAAGAAAATTCGCAATTTTTGAGGGAAATTTTTAATCTTCGCTTCAAGCAGGGATAATGTAGGCAGACAGACGGAAAAAGTTTCGTGCGATTATTTCGAGAAATCGCGAAGTTATTAAATATTTAATTTGAATTCCGAGTAATTTTCGAAAAGTCGTAAAAAAATAATTTGGCGGAAACTGACTTTTTAAATTACTGGGTTGAAAAGAGCTGAGCGTGCACTTATCAACACGTAACTCGATAGCACAGGGTGATGAGAAAGAGATATTAGGACGGTTTATATATTACGCCTGCGAAAATACGTCGAAATAAACTCATTTTAAAAATTCTCAAAAAATGCAATAATTCGTTATTTTGTAATATATATAATAATTCATTTCGGTGTTTTTAATTAATATCTTTTTAATTAATCGTAATTTCGGAATTTAAATGGTCAAAATATATTCTTTGGATTATTTCCCATCTTTTTGTACTCTCGGCGTGCATCTGCTTTCGGCAGTTCTTCAGAAGATAGCCTCACATACATACTGGCATACGTGAGTTTACCTTTGAATTTTAATAGTTTAGATTAGCTGCACAGCCCGGCGTTTCTATGACTGTCTCGAATAATGCGTCATTCTCTGGCGGAGATAAGAAATGTGGTCAAGTGAAGCCTCGGAATCAATATATCTTCATATGCCCGCCTCCGTTTTTTTTCCAACAAATATTGTCACATACTTTGCAAAGCAAGCGTAAATAACCTTTCAAACCTATTCTTTTCTTACCTTATTTTTATATGCCCGCTTTCGGTTTATTTTTTCTACAAATAGTTCCACTAACTTCCCCCAAAACTTAAATCTCTTTTGAATCCTATATTGTTGAATTAAAACTTTTAAATCTAATTTTTATTACCGTATAGCTCATAACCTGCCGTTACTCGGGATCCACACTTTTTCATATGCCCACCTTTGTTTTTTTCCTACAAATATTGTCACTAAGTCTCCCCGATAAACGTAAATCTCCTTTGAATCCTCTCTTGTTGAATTAAAACTCTCAAATTTAGCCTTTTTAATAACTTAAAACAGTAGGGTTGGAATGAATGCGATAATTTTGGAAAAAGAAACTATATTCTAAACTTTTAAACAATAAACCGTACAATAATTAATAAGTCTTTGAAATGAACAATTATAGTTCCAATGTTTATAAATTAAAACAAGGTAGCATAAGATTTTGTTCTGCAAAAGAAAAAATAAAACAGAAACGAATGAAAATACAATAAACTGATAGCTTACACACCAGAAACATATCTTTTATTCTTGCCGTTATTTGAATAATAATGGAGGGAAAAAATGCGGCTCAAAAAGAATACTGTCCCCAACAAACGTAAATATCCTTTCAAATCTAGTTTTTATTATTACCTTAAAACAGAAACATTGCGAAATAAAACACCATAAGACAAAAAAGAAAAATTGCAAGAAAACGATTTTTTGGATGTTTATAAACCAAAACACGGAAGCTCGCTAACAAAGAAAAAATTAAAACTTTTATACAAACCAGATGCAAGAACATCAGATGTGAAAAATTAATAAAAGGGCTGCCAATCATTTTAAAGTTTTTTATTAATATCTTTTAACTATTATTAATTTTGGAATTTAAGAGGTCAAAACGTATTCCTTTGATTATTCCCCATCTTTTGGCACTTTCGGCGCGCTTCTGTGTTCAGCAGTTCGTGAGAAGATAGCTTCACACATATATTTGTTTACCATCGAATTTCAATAGAGAGATGCCATATGATATTTTTAGTCATAGAGTTTTTGCTATATAACAAATACAAATTTTTTTAGTGAGAAGCAAGGAGAATGTTTTTAAATTGTAAAGGGAAACAAACAATTCATTTAACATATTCGGTAATTTTTGTGCATATCACAATTAATTATCAATGAAACAAATTTTTTCTCTATAGTAATTATTACAAAGATTCTTACATAAACAAATATATATTCGGACGTCTGTCCTGTAAATAATCGGCAATCATAATTAATGTGACATTTATATAACTTATCTGTAACGAGCTATTCATTTTAACTGAATATCAAGGAATTCATAAAAAAGTAAAATATCTTCTCATAAAATAATCATCTTTCTGCTTATAAGGCAATTCCTAAATTTAGAATCGATCAATGTGGTGAATAGGTTCTTTCTGCATAAAAATTAGTCTCTTTTTTTTCTTTTTAAAACTTCATTCGACGTGTTGGACAATCTTCTAGTAAATATAACACTTTTTTTCTCTTCTATTTCGTCGCCGCCTTATGAGGGCAAACAGGGCAGAAATTAACAGATTCTAATGAATAATTTTATCGGCTTCACTGCGCAGAATTTGAGAAACAAAAACATAATTCATTTACGGAAAAAAGATAGAAAAGTTTCTTTTTATTACTCCTCTTTCCCAGTTCGATTTCTTTACCAGTCTGGAAAAAATTCCATGTTCCCAATAGAAAAGCATTATTTAATAAAACCACATTCAGTCTGTGTTTGTTAATCTCAATTAAAAGACCAAAAGAAGTAAGATCCAATATCATTAGGCAAATCGCTCACTTTGACATTCACAAAATTCCTCAGAGATTGAGGATTTGTAATTAAGCATTCATATTAATTACTTGCAGTCATAATTTTTTCACTCCATTGGGTCTCTTATCACTCCTATGAATAATAATTAATTCTTATCTTTGATGAATAATTTTGTGTTAAAAATAGTTGCTCGCATTTAGTCAGGTTTAATGCTCAAATGAGTTTTCGTCGAGTTAACTATCCTGCAAATTTTGGCGAGATAAATTAGTGGTGCTTTGTCGATAGGTTCAAAGAAACAGTTAAGGACTTCGAAATGTTAAACACCTGTTAGATTTTAAATGCTAATAGTTTGTTTCTAAAATTTATTGTTGATATTTTGTTTTCAAAAATAAAATGTAAGTAATTCTGGTAGAGTGATTTAAACATTGGATTTCATTTAACGTATTAAAGGCAGGTTTCTAAAATTTTTCAGTTACTTTTAAACTGTCTAGATTTTTTCCCCTAAACACAGAAAAAAATCAAATCAATTAGTTTGGCAATTACAACGATTATCCTTTCATGAAGGATATATATATATATATATATATATATATATATATATATAAAAGAGGCAAAACATAATAGAAAGACAATAAAATAAAATAACAAACATTCATATCAAATTCGAAAGAATATGAAAAAACGAATTGAAAGTATATCCGAGTAAAGACAAAAATGCGAATAGTAACAGATGGAAAAATATATATAAATCTATCACATACACATTGAATGCGCTAAAAGCTGCAATTCCAAAAGCGCTGTGGTAGATATACTTACGGCATAACTGATTGCAAGAAAATGTCAAACTTTTTTATATTTAGCAATTCACAATAACTTCATGCCCTGAAGAAACGTTATTGTGCTTTTATTGCGTTCTTCATTTCACATTTTATGCCATATATATATAAGAAAACCAAACTATTTCTTATTCCAATGTATGAGCGAACAACATGTACAAAAGCAAAAATGTGCGATTGGTCAAGAAATGAGCAAACAGTTTCTGTTTGTACACGAACTTTAATAAATACAAATATTTTAACTGCATAACAACTCTAAACCAAATTAATTAAGGAATGTTTAAATATCACTCTACTCCTATCTGAAGACGAATACTTCAAGAGAAAGGAGTATACATGACTTAAGACAAATCTTTCTAACTGTGAAGCCATTACGACTTAAGACGAATCTTTCTAACTGTGAAGCCATTAAACGCACGCAACCGACCATTAACTCGTATAAATAATCGCAAAGTTAAAGCAGAGGATCTCCAAAATGACCAGAATTCGAGCGTCGGATTCCTTTAGCAGAGAGGGAAGGATAAAACAAGTCAAATGCAACGCTGAAGATTAGTGCTTCGCCTGTTGATTTCCAGGAACATAATGCAATTGCTTGTTCCGGCGAAAGCCGGCATTCATCAGATTTTTGCAGCAGTGGATGAGACTAATTAGATGTAGTGGGAGGGGAGATTTGGGTGTAATCGGAATGGTTGATAGAAAATGGCTTCTCTAAATGCTGACTTATGGCAGCCTGTATAATATTTCTGGAGTTAAATTACTTGTATTGCCATAAGGAATTCCTTATGTGAACACCACTAGGTGTAATGATGTCTTTAAATTATCATTTTTGAATCGATTACAATTTAAGGGGATAAAAAAACTATTTACATTTCCTGTTTCTTAAAACAAAAATAATATATTATGCATAAAAGAACAATCAGACATGTTCACCGCATTAAAGCATTTCAATTTTGTACTCCACACAAAGAATATTACTTTATTTTGTATTAAATCAACATTCAAAATAATTATAAGAATCTACTGGCTCTTAAACATTTCATAGTTTCTAGCTATCTGTCGAATGTATCGACTAAACATTATTAGTCTATCTTGCAACAGATCAGAGTAGAGGAAGGTGCTGCACCCTGGTTAGGGTTTTACCTCGGCCAATTATCCTCACAGGATGATTCGCTACCAGTGCGACAAACTTTCAGGATGTGTAGAGGGAGCAAAGACGATTCGAAATCACATAGAAATGCAGGGCCCGAAATCCCTTCTACGCGAGCTACGGTTAAGAGAAACAAAGAAAAAGAACAGAATCAGCAGCACGCTAGTGTAACAGAAATCATTTTAATGACATTTTTTACATTGGTAAAGAGCCACATGCTACATAAGGTGTCCAAAATTTCAACAAGAAGCAGTCACACAGGCTTCACAGACGCGCCGCATGGAATTCCCAACGTTCTGAAGATTCCTGGCATGTCTCGCATCTCCCAGGCACCTACTGAGATTCGAGCGATGACGTCTTCAACTGAATCAAAGGGGATCTCGTCCAGCTATGCCTGCATTTGACTCCAGCAGAAGAAGTCCAGGTTTGGCGATCTAGCAGGCCAAAGATCCGGACCACCACGACATATCCAATGCTTTCCAAGTGGAACGTTTAGGTGTTGGCAGACGTAGGTAAATAGTTCAAAGTTGAAATATTTAAATTCTATGAGAACAGTAACGTAATGATTATATTTAACAATGCAAATGTTTTTGATATATATGATGCAGCCTTAAGTGTATCGCTTTACAGCGAAATTGGAAAATTTTATGTAATTTTAAAACTACTCGTAAGAATATGCTGAAATCTTGCATAGGCTTACGAAATGGCCATCGCATCGAGTACTGTTAAAATTTATAAGTGTTGCTATTCAAAAAGTTTTAAACATCAGTTTTCATAAAATATTTCATGGTGTCAAAATTATTTTAAAGTAAAAAGTAAAAATGTAAAATGCGTAGAATATTTCGTACTATCACATAAAAAAATTCTAGATCAATGTTTATATTATTTCTCAAGATATCAACAAAAAATCCAAATTTTACTTTACATTAAATATTCAAAATTTGATTTGTTTATAATTTCAAAACTTAAAGGTTAGGATCTTGAAACTTGGTTTTCAAGCATAAATTTTTGTGTAGTTTTGAAATTTATTAAGAAAAATGTATGTTTCTATTGGAAATTTTGAAGTAAGTTCAAATATAGATACGTATATGACCCATTCTGAAAATTTTTAAACATGGAATCATTTACTAGAGGAATTTTCCTGAAAATTGGTTCATTTTGCTTTAACATGTGATGAACGTCGGTAAAATAATTTGGGGTGGCTACTTTTTTTCCGTGAATGTATATCAAAGGGTGGGCAAGGTAAATCCTAGTGATGTACCTTGGCTAAAAATGAAAGATTTTGTTTTTTAAATTTGACATTACTATGTGATAAGTAGGATGAAAAATTAATATGGGTTAAAAACCTGATTTTGTTATGTTTCTAAACACCCAAATTTCGGTTTTTGACTTCACTTGACCACATTTTTTTAAAAATGAAAACAAAAGTGGCACCTTCCCCTGTAGTAATTTTGCGAATCGCCCTTTGTGAATTTTAGTCCAAATTCTTAATATTTAATCATAATACGAATTAATTACCATTAATAGGAACGATAAAAGCCTCAAAAGAAGAAGAAAACTAAGCTGACAATTTATTAATGTGAATCTTTATTTACAAATCCTGATTCTCTGAAGCATTCTACGAATTTCAAAGGAGGCGATTTGCCTATAAATATCCGTAAACATTTCTTTTATTCTTATAATTTAGATTCAGAGAGATACGTGATTGGGATTTTGTTTATTTAATATTCTTATTCGGAATGAGAAAGTTATTCCAAGGTAGAAAGGAAATTTAGTCGCAGCAAGGAAAAGAAAACGACCTGTTCTTTTGCCGTTAATGAATTATGATTTTGTTTCTTAAATTCTTCAAGATATTTTGCGCCTTAAAGGCGATGAAATTATTCATCAGATTGTGTTAATTTCCCCCCAAGTTGTGCTAAAAGGCGTTGATGAAAAGAAGGCGAAAAGAAGTGGAATGTTTGCTAGAAAATTATTCATCATGTGGAAGAAGACTGAAAGAAATTTATATCAATTTGTATGCAGAAAGACCCTTTCCCACCATCGATCGATGCTAAATTTAGGAATTGCCATGTGAGCTGAAGAATGTTTAATTTTATGTGCAGAGAATTGATTTTTCATAAAATCGTTGAAACTAAGTAGAATGTTTGTAGATAATAGTGTTCTGATAAAGAGTTTTTAGTAGCATGGGGAATGTTAGGTGACATTTAAGCTTTTATGTGCGCTGAATCCCAAAACGACATCATTTTCCCTCCACTACCTGCAGTTTTCTCACAGATTTTGGTTGGAATTCTGTTAATTAATTTACCGGTTAATGAAAAGGTAAATTTTATCTTTAAAATATGTTGACAAATCAAAAAAACTTTAATGTTACGATACATATCTTGCTTGTGCGGTGAAAAAGGAGATCCAATTCACTATGCCACAAAATGTCCATTTACCCTCTCCTGGCATTTCCAAACTTCAACAGTGTCACTCAAATTACAGTGGTTGAAAAACATTCTCACGAACAACTTCTCAAGAACCCGACTTCGACTCCTAATGCGTTTCATATGTGATGAGAACAATCTCATTGTAGAGGATAATAATTGAGCACTCATCCACCCAGACTGACACACACTTCCGGCTACTTATGATTTTTTCCCCTCTACGTATTTTTTTCTACTTTGTATTGTTTTCTATGTTGTTCTGTCCAGTGTATATTTCTTTTTCATTTTCATTTGTTCTTGTACCTGTTACTTGTTTGTGTGTCCCTTCTTAAAAAATAAAATTCACCTCCATCCATCCAAACCGGAAAGGAGCCAAATGGCTCTAAACACGGGGATGCAGGTGGTGTAGTGTAATGTAATGATACAAATCTTGTTTAGCTGGTGGCCAGCATTCGTTGGCTTTGGCTAGGGAATAATTCTGCCTTTTCATGCTACTGGGAATGCTTTTTTTGTCAGTGTATCGGCATCGATGATACCCTCCAGAACACAACAGTAGTTTGCCATTGTAGCAACATCCCACCATCCATGATAATATTTGCATGTCCTTTATATCTTAGCAAAAATTCTCTCTTGGCACATCACTATATACTCTACGTGAACCTGCAGAGAAGAAAATTCCTAATTATCATCCACAATGCCATTAATTTCGGTTTTAATTCGGTTTAATTTCGGATTTACTGACAAAATTTACAATTGCGGATTTTAGACAGTTTCAGTTGGAACATTCGATTTACAAAACTTCCACCTCTAGCTAGTTATGATAAGAAAATTGGTCTTTCATTTAACTCCTGAAATTTTTAATTGTATAAAAATTGGAGGAAACAATAAACCGCGTCGAAACTTAGAAAAAAGTCAGATTTCTTATTAAAATAAATTAACATAGAAAGATTAATGAAACAACCAGCATCATAAATAAACAACACAGTTTTCAGAAATATCTTTTGCTTCCCTTCATGAAAAAGAGTTCGTGTAGTAGCTTATATAAAGTAACTAGTATAAGCAGCAGTGGCACATGATAGCAAGTCAATCAAAATGACTTCATATCTCTATAAATATTTATCCCATCGTGTTGAAGTTTTCCAAGAATTAGGTGGAAGGTTCAGGGATAATTTCAAGCAAATAAATGGATATTTCAACTGAATTTAGTTTGCTGAGTCTCTTTCCTAGTCTTATATTTTTTCGGCGTATCGCGATTCTATGACTTTTGCTTTTACCTCTAGAATTTTAAAATGCTAGAACAGTTAATATAGCAATAAAACACGTAAATGCTTTTCTTTTCTATTATTTTCTCCTTTTTGATCTTTATTTTATTTTATATTTCATTATCTTAGTTATAATTAGGGTCACCATACATCTGAATTTCAAGCTCATGTCTGGACCAGTGTCCGGATCTTCAAAATGTCCGGATTTATGCCAGTGAATGCGGAGAGAGACAAATTTGGTTTTAATTGGGAAAATCTGGATTTCAAGCTCATGTCTGGACCAGTGTCCGGATCTTCAACCTGTCCGGAATTACGCCAATGAAGGCGGAGAGAGAAAAATTTGGTTTTAATTGGGAAAATCCGACTTCTTCGAAAGAGCTGAAGCCATTCTGTCAATGAAAGAAAATTCATCGTTTACATCCATTGTTGATGAAAAAGCGGGTGAGCCTCCTTACCCAGTTCTTTTGGTCGTGTTCTGTTTTTCATTATTATAGTTTTGAACAGCACAAACAGTAATAAAAACTTCTCTGCATTCTGACGCCTTAAATATATTTTCACTTTTTAAAACTCTGTGGTGGCGTTATGAAAGAAGGTCGTTGTCAGCTTTTAGAATTTTATAATATACTTCGACACCCCCTTCCGGTGTGTCCTGATTTCAAATAAAAAAATTATGGAAACCCTAGTTATAATGGAGTAATAAATTTTTCTCAATTAATAAATCTAATAAATCTTTCTCAAATTCACTACCAGATGGCGCCACGCGCATTTTATCAAAATTATTTAAGTCTAATATAATAACCCAGATCTCTCGGTAAAGCTCTGACGTCACCAACAGTAAAACTCGAGCCATAGCACTGAAAGACATTAAACAGCATTATTTCATTGTTAGAGAACCTAAATTTCAGTAATTTTAAATTTAAAAGAGTAATTGTCGTTATAATTTCAAATTTAATAGCTCTAAAATAGTGAAATAAAATTTTCTATCGATTAATATTAAATTTATATCGCTATGATCAATAGTTCCCGAGAAATTTTTAATTGTATTAATCATATATTTCAAATTAATTTCCGTTTCTCAATAGAAAGTAGTAAATTACGTCGGTGGTATATAATGCGCGTCATAAAGTTGGACGTCACCATGCATCTCATTATTTATTGCAATCGTGATGATATAATTTAATAATATATTTTGGCAGCGTTCGACATGCAGAAAAGTGATTTGTACTGAAACTAGATTTTCTATCTGTATCTAGATTATATCTACTAGGTTTTGTAGATTTTTTTTAGACCAAGAGGTTTTTTGAATAAAGAAATATGTAAATAAAAATATATATTTCCTGTCATAAATCATATGTTTGTTTTATTTGTTTCGAATCAATCATGTTAAACATTCCTCTCGCATATATATCTATTGAAACACGTCAAATTTGACGGGACATCTCTCGAATGAAGAGGCAATTTGCATCCGTCATACCATGACGGATGATTTTCTAGTTAAATTATATTTTTGCTCCAAAAATTTTAAAATGTTGAATTATCATCGAAAATTTGTTTTTGTTTTTGACAATTGTGCAGAATTTCAACACTCTGGCACATCAGCAAGCAAGAGAAAATGTCGATTTAAAAATTCTATCTTTACAAACATGAAATATATCAATTAATTAAAAGTACTCGAAAATTCTACTAGACATTCAAAGGCCTTGAGCCCGCTTTTAAATGTTTGATGCATATTCATGTTCTAATCAGAAATAGGAAGATAATGATGAAATTATCTATGCTGGTACTGAAAACAGTGCTTTATTTCATTCGATGATTGTTTGTTATTGCATGTATTTATCTTTATTCTTTCTATGAGGATTATTCCAAATTTGTTAATGGGGTCTCTTAGGAAAAGTAAAGCCCATAAGTCCGATAAAAATACCGACTTTTAATCATTGCCATCCAAATTGGGAATTATCTTTTAACTTTAATACTTTTCAATTAGAATTACTTAGTAACAGGAAAATTCTTCAAATTGCTTTAATTAATTTGCGGTAGCTTTCAATTATTTACTCACTTGAGCAGATGCCAAAGCAACCTTCTATAATGAGCTTCCAGTTTAATGTCTTGAGAGAGTGGGTTTCACCTTTGGTCATTGAATGAGTGCAATGTAAATAAATTCTTGATTAAGCTGTGGGTAAAAGTTGCTATAAGGTGTTGTAAAAATAAATTACAGTCGGACCTCTATTTAACGAACCTCTATTTTGCGAACTTTTTCTTGGAACCAAGAACATTTTGCGAATTTCTTCGAAGAATAACCTCCAAATAGCGAAGTGCATTCTCTATTTAAAGAACTTTTTCTTGAGATCCAATATTTTTTTCTCCCTATTCCTCAAAATATTTTTAAACATTTCAAACATATTCTTTCTTTTGACACATTTTATGGTGATCAATGGCCTTGAAGCTGGAAAATGTCAAAGAGAAAGTGCTTGAGCATCAAAGAAAAAAATTTAATCCTTCAGGAGGTGGATAAAGGCGTGGAAAAAAGCATAATTCTTTAAAATTTGGTATTCCTCCAAACAGCTTATCAACCATAACAAAAAAAATCGTGATATAATACAAAATTATGATTCGTCGAATTCTTATTCAAAACGTTTAAAAACACGTGTCTATGAAAATGTGTATGAGGCAGTTTTGAAGTGGACAGTGTGAAAAATAAGAACAATACAGCAATGAATTGCGATGAAGACGAAGAAGATGAAGATTGAAATGATCATGTTGCAGAAATCAACAAGCCTTCGTATGATGAAATGCTAAAATTCATTAATTTTAATCTAAAATTATTTTTTAATTGAAAATGCAATGTATTCCCGGACAATGTTTTGTTTTATTCTTGTTTTCCTTGCAGATTTCTTTTTGATGGGTAAAATATATAAAACATATATTAATCTACAAAATAAAGGTGTGATTAATTACTTTTTTAATACTATTTAGTGTTTATGAATTTAAAATCTGTTTTGTGTAGCTTAAAGTATTTTAAAAGGTGAATCTCTATTTAACGAATTTTCCATATAGCGAACTTTTTTTCGGGATTTAGCGACTTCGTTAAATAGAGGTCCGACTGTATTTAAAATAGAATAAAGCAATATATAGTTTTAAAATAAAAAAATGTTAAAACACCGATTAGATTAGAGATAATTCCAAGAACTTTAAAGTGGTTCAGACAAAGTAATACAAATCAATTATTCCAATAATAGAAATGGTTGATGAAAGAAAGTGTGCGTGGAAAATTAATTTCCGCTATGAGATCTTTTCGTTCATGATGCTGTAGTGGCTTGTTAAAAACGTTATTTAAGTAGTTTTTTGATATTTTAGGAAGCAAAATTTGAATTTATTTTCAAGAATTGGCATTAAAGCATTGTTTTTATGACGGCATTCTGTGCCCGATTTCTGGCGAATTTTCTTTAAATTGTTTGTTTGCATTAATCTTATTGGATTTATCGTGTTTGTGTGTTATAAAAAAATATTTTATGATTACTCCTTGTCTATTTCTTCTTTCTTCTTCTTGGGATTTTTCGGGTTACGAGAAGGTTTCTTTAACGAAAGTCAAGCTTCTAACAGAAAAATTTCCCAAGTTTTTAAAATCCATATCGAAAAGCCTATAACCCTTGAGAAAGTAGTCTAGAACGGATTCCTTGTACGTTTGCTTCTGTTTCTTCGGATTGAATTGCTTTGTATTTTTACTTATTTAGAATTTTTTTTGTCTTCATTTGCTTCTGTATGCAGCGGCATGTTGCGCGCTACTAAAACATTGTAATAATTTTGAAATTTATTTTAAAAATTTGTTTTAATTGCTAATTGCGTTTTATTTGTTTCTCTCTATATTTTGATATATATCAATATCATGAAAGTCAAAAAATGTTAAAATAAAATGGAGAGACTGTAGTAAATCGGTAAAAGCGTATAGATGCTCATCAGGGTAAGTAAAATCCATACGAACCGTTAAAAAATTAGTGAAATCATAATGTTTTCTGCGAACAGTGCTGGCATATAGCTAAAAAACACTGTCCTTTACCCCGAACATTATGATAAACCAAGAATTTGAATGAAATATAAATAAAAGAAATGAAATTACGAACCTAAAACTGAGAGATGCTACCAACAGGAGACGTGACAAAGGAAATAACTGAACGCGTCATGTAGGGACCGGATGTTTACGAAAATATCAAGTTACTTCTGAGGTTGGTGGAGTTTCGATGAAGATTAGGAAATCGATGGAAAAAAGGATGAAAGCGAACTACATTGAGGAAGCGATGAAGATTAAAGAAATGATGAAAAAGGAAAGGAGTGTATTTAAAAATTAATATGCAATATAAAAAATATAAGGTGTATATAAAAATTAAGGGATGATGATAAAAAGGAAAGGAGTGTATTTAAAAATTAAGGTGTATAAAATTAATGAAAGATGATAAAAAAGGAAATGAGTGTATTTAAAAATAGTGTAACTAGTGTAATTAAAAATTAAGGTGGCAACGGTAAGTGTTAAATAATATTTGAATTTGAAATCCGTTAATAACGACTTAAAGATACGTTTTCGAGGTAACACCACCTTAATTATCACCACTAACAGTAAAACGAGCTTGAAGTTGTCATTCCGCTGTTTGTTGCAGTTGCAATAAACGTATGATTTCGTTTTTAATTTTGTTTTATTATATTTGAGTTTCTATTGCTAAAAAAGTGATGTAGATGAAAGGTTTGTAACATGTGTTTCTGTTGTTTTTAGAGCAATTTCTGAAAAACTTTGTGTTTAATCTAACTTTGCATGATGATGGAAATTTCCATCATATTGTTTTTTGCTAAATTTATAATATAAATATATACTAAGACTTTTTTAACCATTTTTCCTTTAATTTTGAACATGAATTATATCACCTTGATTTATTTCACCAATAAAGAAAAAATCATGCAAAGAAGGGTTAAATTATGAATTTTCAGTATAGGATTGGCTTCATGATATGTCTTCTTTACTTTGTTTACGTAAGATCATATATAGCAAGTTATATTTAGATTTATATTATATATATATTATTATTATTTTATATTATATATATTTAGATTTATATTATATATATATATATATATATATATATATATATATATATATATATATATATATATATATATATATATATATATATATATATATATATATATATATATATATATATATATATATATATATATTTCTGAAATGTTTTCGATGTTGTTGTCATTAAAAGGGCAAATAAAGAGCTATTTTTTATTTATTATTCATTATACAATATATTATGAGAGTGGCGAAATATACGTACATATCCATATGAAAGTTTCAAATGAAAAAAGAAGAGAAAATCCCTGCATTTTCTCAGATAGGGATTTAACATATAGACACGTAATCAAAGTGAAGAGAATATTAGATATTTTTAGTATATTACGTAAGTGTCTTAGGGAAAAGTCTGGCGCCGAATGGACGCCGAATTCGCGATTTTTGTGTGCGCGTGGAAGCGATTAAAATATTCTTTTAGTAATAGATATGCCAAACGAGGAGACTAATATGCCTTCAGCGCGGGGAAATGAAGCAAGGAAACTTACGGTTTAAGAAAAGTGATTTTTGGAATACATTAATATTTAAAGAGTAAATTAAGTTAGATTTACTACGTATGTATATATATATATATATATATATATATATATGTAATAATAATATATATATATAATAATAATATATATATACTAATAATATATATATATAATATATATATACTCATATATATATATATATATAATAATAATAATATATATATATATATATATTAATATATATATATATATATCTATATATATATATATATATATATATATATATCTCTCTCTATATATATATACTCTTTCTTTCTATATATAATTTGTTTTAATTATTATTAACATTTTATTTGTTTCTCTCTATATTTTGTAAATGTATTATCATGCTTTTTATGAAAACGTGGAATGGAAATGGTGAATATGATTAACAATTCTGTCAGCAAACAATAGACTGCCCCAAAAATGAATACGCATATTCAAAAATGATTGAGTATAAATAATTAATAAAATATATTAAAATCTCAAATTCATAAATCTTTATTTACCATTGAGTTTGATGTGTCAAATATCGATGCGTTTGCATACTGAAAGGTTGTATAGATCTATAGAGGACGAATGCTACTATGAACCATTCGTGCGAAGTAAAATTAGTTTGGAATGAAGCATACAAGTCTTGAGTTTCGAACTACTTTCAGTAACTAATGCGTAATTTCCTCAACAAACCTGTTTTAAGAAATTGATCATTATTAGATTGTTTTTAATTTTTGTATCTCTATGCAACACACATGATGTTTCCACCCGTAAGTTCTTATACAAACGTTGTTAATTTTCGTGTCCGACCTAATCTTTGAAATCGTACTGAATCTTCTGATATCGATTAAATTTTTGGGAAAATTATTTTCTAAGACAAATTTAAGGTATCCGAGCACGTTCGGAGCACTTTTTTAAAAATTGTGAAATAGAAACACTAAAATATGTTTTATAGATTCGAATTTAATAATGATTAATATTAGAGTATGATTTTGGAGTATAAATTATTATAAATTTACAAAAATCTTGAATTTCTGCTGCTTTTTAGAGGAAATTTCCCAAAACTTCAAACATGCTAGAGGTCAAACTTTTAGAATAATTCAAATAAAACTATTACTAAAATAAACGACATACTATGGACTAGCTCTTGTACTGGAATCTTAATATTCTTTGGATAAATAAAAATTTTAGAGCTAATCGAACAATCATTATAAGATTTTCAGCAAATTTTTATGTCATATGTCAAATAAAAGGTCATACTTAAAAAATATTGTTACACTATACATTATTCTAGTACATTCACTAGAGACACATTTGAAGAAAGTGTTCTTAAAATTTCAGAACAATCGAATGATAGTATCTTGAGTTATAATGTTTGAGGTGTGAAAATTATACATAATAATTTTTTTTAAAGCTAGTTTTGAGAAAAATCAAATTTTAGTTTTGCCACGCGCTTAAATTAAGTTTCTAAACTTTAAAAAAATTTCCTAAAAATATATTAACATCTTATTAACTTGAAAAAATGCAGTTTAAAAGAATTTTTGACAGCTTTCTGTCCCTTTAAATGACAACTTCCAGTTAATTAAACGCCCACTTTCGGTTTTCGGTTTGTTATAAAACAATTAATATCTCATCTTCTAATTAACATACGGACAAAAGTAAATATGTTTTATTAATGTAAATGAATGAACTATCCAAAACATCAAAAATTTAAAAATGGGAATTTTGACCGAAAATCGATTTTTCAACGTGTTCGGATACCTTAAGCTACGTTTCCTCATGGTGCAGTGACAAACTTTTATACTTCTCAGTCAAAGAACAAAGACGAATTCCTCTCTCTCAAGACATTAGATTAAATCTCATTGTAGAGACCTGCTTCGGCATCTACTCGAGCGATTAATTAGTCAAAAAGATTTGCTTTAATGAATCGAAAGTTTCATTAAAGCATTTTGAAGCTTTTTCCTCTGATTAGGCAAACACAATTTGTCCATTGAAAGGTTTGTGCAGAAGATACTTCCCAGTTTAAAAGATAATAATTAAAAGCGGATAATTATCGCAGTAATGGGATTAACTCTATCTAAAGAAACTTGATTCACAAATTTGCGATAATCCTTTTAAAAATCTAAAGGGAGAACAATTTGTTAACTAACATTCACCGTACTGAATACAGCACTGTTTTTAGTGTAAGAGCAGATAATGTCGTTAATGTCTCCTCGTTTCTGATTAGAATGTGATCAAGAATAAAATACTTCAGAACAAGTACTCCAGTCTTGTAAAAGCCCATTACAAATTCTACACGCTTTTATTTCATTTGACGTTCTTCATGCGCGTGAAGATGGTATATTGTGAAGGATTTTGTGTTCAGATAATGTTGTGAGTTCCGAAATATTTCCTAGATTTCCTCTGCAATGAAAAAAAATTATATATTGTTACAAAGCTATAAAGTCGTTTCCCTGAGATGCTAGATTCGGCGATAAATTTGGCGACCATTTTGGCGACTTGGCGGCAAAGTTGGCGACTTCGGCGACAAAGGGAATTTTCTAGAAAGACCTCGAACTTTCCACCTATTTCTACTGGTTTCATGAACTTTCTAGAGATTACGTCACTTCCCACGTAATGAAGTCACTTCCTGTTGAAAAGTATAAAGGCAAGCTCTCAAACCAAGAAGAGTGAGTTGGAATTTGACCTGCAAGCAAGCTGGTGAGTTAACAAGAAACCTTTGGGCGTTGTGTTGAGATTCATTGGTAGTCTCTGTGGTGAATTTTTACGAGTGCTGTTTTCAATACTTGAGTTACGTTTCTTTGCTTGGAATACCTGTAAAATAAAAAGCTTTATTTTTTAAAATCCTGCTCATTGGACTGCATTCACGTACACCCACAAGACGATTTTGTCACAATATCTGTAATTTTAAAAGGCAATGTTTGTGTGTGCGATGTCCAGACGAACCTATTGCACTTACAGCCATGAAATTTTGCACACAGGTAGTCGTAATGATGAATGAATGAACCTTGAACCTGGAATTTTAAAATTTAATCTAGACAATTTTTATTTATTATTTTGTGTTTTCTGGCACGTTTACGGCTATAGTATCTTTTCTCATGATCGTTGAAAAACAATCAATGCACCAACGGATAGAACAAACAATTATCTTTCTAATGAAATTTGTTTCATTATGAAACGTATTCACGTAAACGTTGAGCTTCGAACGTAATTTACTGAATTTTGAGAATTTTTTTAAAAATGGTCAGTTTTGCCATCGAAATTTTATTTTTGTTTTTAAATTTGCTGCATCCGAATTTCTAATAACACTATTATTTTCAATGTATTTCAACTTATAACTGGAACGGTTCTGTCGGATTTAAAACAAGAACGGTTAAAAAATATTTTCCCGTTTTTTTTAATTAATTTTTTCTGGTCAATTGAAAGTTATTTTTCTCTAGCGAGTTTCCTCCCGCGACACTTTACTAGAAAGTTGCTGGCAATTTGATTGGCTGATGGTGCAGAGCGCAACTGACGTCATAACCTTCAATTGAATGACTTCGATTATTATTTTCGGCAGTATCTTAACGTATTTATTCGTCTCGCATAGTTTGCTTGCAGTACAATAATGATTTTCACGTTGCAGTTTTTTAATATTGCTTTGCATTAACTTTTCTGCAAATAAAATGTCATTATTGCGAAAAAAATAAGCGGGAAAATCAAATAATGTTTATCTTTTGTTTTGATTTTGTTTTCAAAACTTTTTCATGTCATTGTGGGCGGTTTTTTCTTTTCATTTTGTTGAAGTCCTAATTCCTCGGACTAGCTAGCTAGGACTAGTTGCTAGTTTAAAATAATTGCAAAAACCAAAGAACCAGTCTTGCAGACAAAACCACTGTACCGATTTCGACAATTATTATTTCATGTGAATGCTTATGATTCCCATATAAGTTATCAATGATCTCCTGCTCTCTTACCATCCTTCATTCCCGAGAGATATCGGAAAATAAAACCGATTTCGTCACTTTACAAGTAAATCTATGGGCTATTAATATTACGGTTGAACAGCAGGGTGCAGAAGGCTGCTAGTATTTAAATATTTTCAAAACGTAATTATTATTTTTAAATAGACTAATCGTTGCAGAACTCAGCTCAATATAATTTCTGATGACACTGTTGCCCATTATTAAATGATATTTCCTGCAGGAATCAGCATCGTGGGGAACATTAGAACCGTCATAATATTCAGTCAAATTTGTAACTAAAAATAAACGTGGTCATAAATCATGAAGATATTTTGTATTAACTGTTACATTCAGTAATAATAATCTATTTATTTATTACAAATATTGTTCTTAAAGGACAGACATTTCCTCTTCAGAAGACATTTCGAATAGACATTTTTCCCCTTTAGAAATCAAAGCCGCTTATGGTGCATATGACAACTCTCAAATGATATAAAGAGCAGCTCACTCGCGGCTGATATTAATATAAACAATATTTGAACATTTATTTTTAGTTTGGAAACTGGTGTTTTTTATCCTGACGATCAAATTGATCGATGTGCTGTATTTTAATAAATTAAACTTTTTCTTATTAAATGTGCTGTGAATAAGTATTATGATGGACTCTAGGTCATTTAATAAATCATCCTATTTTCCTTAACGCCCAATATTTAAATTAAGAAGGCAAGCCACAAATTACCTGTACTATTGATTCAGAAACGTACTAGCTGTAACAGTGCATATGACACAGCGGAATGACATTGAAATTTGTTCAATTATTTCAAATAGATGAACCGGTTTAGGAATATTTTAAAGCTTCAGTAAATTTCTGGTCACACTGTTTTATACGTTAAATAAATCTATAGGAATTAACAGTTCACTAGGCATCAGCGTCCTTACTGCAAAGCATCCAAACTGCTTCTCCTAGGACAACTGCTCAGTTTACTGATAACACCCAAAGACACAAATTACCAAGAACTGTCTCCGCTAAATCCTCCAACCTGCAACCACCTTGTCTCTCAACACTCCCTACTAATGATTCTCTTGATCTCCTTGGTCCTTTCGGAATAACACGGACTTCCGAAAGGACCTTAGAATCCTCTGAAGGAAACGCCTCCTTCCAGCCGTTAAACGATTTCTGTCCTTCTTATTTTACTCAAGGTTCCTCATTCATAAACATTTGTATTTCATTTGTAAAGTGTTGAGAAATCCTCTGTTTACTGTTTGCTTCAGTCATTAAGCACATATTTAAAGCGAATAATACTTCTGCGGCGCAAATGTTCCTGAAAAGGCGAATTTTGTAATAAATATATATTTTCCCTTAAAAAAATCACATCTGTTTATGACGCTGTACATTTATTTTCAACTTTTTAAATTTCTGCAAATATATTGACCGGTATAGTTTAGAATAACTCAAGTTATTTTCTGGTGACACTATTTTGTTCACTAAGGAAATCCGTAATAATTAACAGTTCACCAGGAATAGGCGTCTTTACTTCACAGAATCCAGGCGGCTTCTCCAAGGACAACTGCTTGGTTTCCTCATGAATCCCAAAGAGACCAATTATTGAAATCTGTCTCAGCTAAATTTCTACCCAGGCGGCCTACCCTTAGCAGTGTTGATTGCAGTTTGGCTTTAATGTGAAGAGGCATTATACCTTCTATGACCTGGAGAGCCGCCGTTGGGGTGGAACTTTCTTTGGATAAAAGAGAGAAGTTTCTGTTCTCTGGAGTGATGTTGTGGGCGCAGCGATCCCTAAGTATAAATAACAAGACAGGAAAAAAACCCAGTCCCACGACTTTTAGTATAGTTGTGATAATAATCATCATTATAACCGGTTGTAATATATTATCAATTCTTCTTTATCACCGCATCGAACAACACTAACAACTCGGAATCATGGAGCTGCAACTGTACCAAACAATGTAACTAAAGAAAAAATTCTACCCTTTCACTGCACTCATATGATAACTCCTCATGCATATATTTTATATTATATTCGGATTGTAACCCTTATGTACTTTTCATTATATTCTTCTTTGTTTGTGTATAATTATGTTCCCTTTTATATTTTTTCAATTTCTACTATTAGTTCACACTCTCCCTATATATATATATATATATATATATCTTGTTCAAATTTTGCAATCGATTTTAAACTAAATTCCCAATGAGCTGGAGACTTGAAGCTTTACACATAGCTCAGAACTAGATGACAATGCAATATTAATTCGCTTTCTTGTCTGTCATTTCATATTTTGCAGTACGTTTTTCATTATATCTCGAAAACTATTAACATTTCAGAATTGGTTCTTGGATATATGGTTGGCCCATGGGATCATCGAAACACCCCCGTATTTTAGCCATATCTTTGAGCATACGCAGTAAGTTTTTCATTATATCTCGAAAACTATTAACATTTCAGACTTTGTTCTTGGATATATGGTTGGCCCATGGAATCATCGAAGCACCCCCATATTTTAGCCATATCTGCGCATGCGCAAGTACGTGTTTCAGTTGTCTTATTCAAAACTATTAAACATCACAGACTTGGTTCTTGGGTATATGGATGGCCCATGGGATCATCGTAGCACCCCCATATTTTAGCCATATCTTTGCGCATGCGCTTGTACGTTTTTCATTATATCTCGAAAACTATTAACATTTCAGACTTTGTTCTTGGATATATGGTTGGCCCATGGGATCATCGAAACACCCCCATATTTTAGCCATATCTTTGAGCATACGCAGTACGTTTTTCATTATATCTCGAAAACTATTAACATTTCCGACTTTGTTCTTGGATATATGGTTGGCCCATGGGATCATCGAAGCACCCCCATATTTTAGCCATATCTTTGCGCATGCGCAGTACATTTTTCATTATTTCTCGAATCACTTAAGTAGGAAATGACTTTTAAAATTTTTTTTATATTACTTGTTTATATCTCATGATGTAATTTTTTATTTTGCTTTTCCATCCAACTCATCCAACCTTCAGGGAACCGTGTTTGGCTCCGAGTTCGGGGGTATTTTGTGGTCTTATGTCTCACTAAATCCCCCAATTCGAAACCGCCTTGTCTTTCAACGTTCCGCACTAAATTCTTTACATGATTTCTTCGTTCCTTTCGGATTAACCCGGACTTTCCATTCCGCGAGGAACTCCACTCACAGAAAACCTCTATCAGAGGGCGCTTGCAACTGTTAAACGATCTTTGTCCTTCGTTTCATGGTCCATATTTTGGCTTTGCGTTAAGCCTTCTAAACTCATTGTAGAGCTGTTTGAAATCATCCTGTATTTTTGTATTTTCAAATTAACACCGAAGGAATGTTCTAACGAGATTGAGAGGATGTGAGAGTAATAGGAAGAAATGAAGTTTAGATTCACACATTAATGAATGACTTTTTGGAGATTTCACCTTCAGATTATCACAAGGGAAGTATGAAAACTTTATTCAGATGGAAACTCAGGTAGAATAACAAGAAAGTGAGCTAATAGGTGTTTAATTTTGTGGGTCCTTCCATTCGCTTGTGAAATTACTTTCAACAGCTTTCCTTTCTTATCAGTATATTGTAGCATCATGTATTAGGTGACCCAATGACTCAGGAGATTAAAGATATTTACGGGCATTTTAGAGAGTAAACGAATTGCTTTGCAGGATAAATTTAATAATAAATGCTTAATGATGCAACATATTATGGAAGTCAATAAATAGAAATAAAGAATGAAGTAATACGGCATTTATACAGAAAGAGTATATACTTGTAGTTCTGTGAAGAGAAGACATTGCACTCCTTCCTGCCCCTCCTCACCCCGAAAATAATATTTAAGATCTCTGCTTCATCGCAGTCTTTAAAAGTTTGGCCGGAGAACTTTTTTCCGAAAACGAATTTTGAACACAAGTTTCTGCTTCATCTGTATTAACAAATTACAATTATATGTCTCACCATTACCAAAACTACTCAAATGTCTCGCCAAACATTGAAACTCTTGAAACTGAAACATAAAATAAAAATCTATACACATACGTCTTTTTTAATGCCTTCGAGGAACAATCATGACAAACTTGAAGTAAATCGAGCAACGCGATTGGTCGTGATTGGGTGACAGACAGACAAAATACCGAACGGTCAAGTTCAAACAAGACATCAATTCGCCCGGTCATTAAAACCTCCCTCACTGTCCTAGGTATTAATGCATCAGGTTTACAAACGTCTTTCAATTCTGTGTAAGCTTCCGAAACTCTCATGCATTGAAATTTCAATGAATTGTCAGCAGTCATTTCTGATTTATGCGTTAAACATCGTATTGACTGACTTCATTAATAGTAATTTAAATATCATTGTAATGTTTGGCTACCGTTGGCGATGGTTGATAGGAGGCTTGGCGCAACTCCTTGCTAGAGTAGGGTTGCTTTTTGTTAACCAGTCAGTTTGGGTGGCGACCTCGAGAAGCGAGGTGAGATGTTTAGGCCTATTTGTGGTCGTTACTTTTGGAATAGCTCTGGCTTTTAAGTGCAACGTACCGCACTTTATCTTTTATGTGTGTTGTCTGTCTTATATGTGCCTACGTCTAAATAGAATTATTTTTCTAAAATCTGGTGTCTTCATTTCAAAAAAGACGGCAACACTGCAATCATAATTAGTTTAACCCCTTAAGAGTTGCCTTTTCTTTCCTATCCAATGAGATGACCCCTCCTGTTTTGGAAAACAGCTGTTGTTTTCATTCATCTAAGAAGGTATAGAATACTTGGGATGGTTATGGATTCTGTGTAATTTTTGAGTCATATTTTAAAGCTAATTAATGATTAAATTTTGGTTTATAAGCCTAAAAATGCGATAATTCGATGGACTTTAAAATGACGGGTGCGACGGTGAGGGAGTTAAAGGAAATGGCCACGTCTAATCGGGACATGTGATCTCATGTTCACAATAGACCTTTAAAAAATTCAGGAATATTCGTTATCGGTTGTGAAAAATGCATTCGAATCTTCCTTTTTGAAATTTCATAAAACTGAGACGGGTGGTGTTGGGTGGTTATACTCCTTCAAAAGAAACCACATTGTTTTATGGAATGTTTTCATCTGGTGGGTCCATGAAAACACCTCGAAAAGTATTCAAAATTATTATTAAATAAATTTCATAGAGCCTACAACGTAGACGATCCATCTTCATTTGTTTATCATATTGAAAGCCTCTGCAAAATTCTAAGTTTTAATGTATGCAAAATATTACAAAGAAAATAAATTGGTTCTTGAGCCCGCGGGCTCAGACGACTATCTGTCAAACAAATCTTCGGGGTCTGACAGAGTTTAGAGAAAACTTGGGTAAGCGTCGAGTACTTGAACAAGTTTATGATAAGTTCTGTCATCTCCCGGTAAAATTGCATTTTTCATCATATCGCGCGTTGTCCTTAGGGATGAAGTGTAAAAACATTCATTTTTATCAAATCTTCATGTTTTGTCTCTATTAAAATGTCTGAAACAATATTTGATGAAGCACCTTTATATTTTTTAACACTCTGAGCGGTTAGCTATGTTGATTTACTAGCTTTAAAGTCTTAAAAATTTGCTTTCAATGTGAATAGTTGAATCTTTATTGCGTTTAATAAAGTCTCTGAAATCTTAAGAATATTTCATCCATGTTAGTTTGAGAAATTATACATACGAACATGAAAACCTGCTTTTGAACTCAATACGAGAAACGGAAAAATACGTGAAAAACGCTTAGAGGGTTAAAACCTAAATACTTATCGCAAATTCTAGATATGGCTGTTCCTTTGCTTCGCTTTTGTTTACTTTATGTACTAAGAGAATGACTATTATATACGAAAACAAAACTTACCTCAAGATTATGTTAAATTTTCATATTTTAGACCTCTTAGTGTCGAAAGAAGCCATTTTTGCAATTGTGTCTATCTGTCTGTGGACATGATATTTCAAAAATGCAATGTTCTAGAAAGATTAAATGTGGTTTTTATACCAAGTGGTTCTTCTCTTTCTCTTTATTCCGAAATTGATTGCGTACAAAATTGCATAAGCCTTTACACACCCAATTATTACTCCGTTTTGTTTATAAATACTTTTTGTATTTTCTGCCTTCTAATAAATTAGTTTAAAGAGATCAATCAAAAAAATTTATAAACACTAGTTAAGATGTTTACAATAGGAAGTATTGCCACTTCTAACTAATGTCTTTACGCTAGACATAAAATGAAATAAAGTGATGCTCTCACACGCAGAATTAACACTCTGTTTTGCTTTTAATTACTTTTATTCATTTTTCACAAATAATAATTTAGTTTAAAGAGATTAATAATTTAAATAAGAAGAAAAAATTTATAAACACTATTTAAACTGTTTACAATACCCTATTTGCAGTGGCGTAGCTGTATTTTTTGTCGCCCGGGGCGAACTTTCAGTATGCTGCCCTTCCTTTACAAGTTAAAAAAGCCTCCAAATAAAAATAAATTAATTCCAGGGGAGGAATATTTGATTTAATAATGCTATCCATCTCCGCAAACAGGTTGCGAAATCGTGCGTCCACTTCCAGACGTTCCTTCACACACCGGCAATTTACCGAAAAAATATGGATGAATGGGGTATGCAACATTTTTGTTCGAATTGAGTTATTGTCAGGGATGAAGGAGGTATGTCTTTCCCTGTTTTTCGTTACTTACAACACGTTTTTCGTTACTTCGTTACTAGGAGCTTTGTTAAGCTAGGCACTAATGTAATGAAGGAGGTATGTGACAACAACAAAGTATATTTCTGATGGAAGAAGGATGTATGCAACATAAAATATCACATACCTCCTTCTTTCATTTAATTAATTGGACAGACTCCTGCTGAGGCCAAAATAAATTTTTTTGTTGATTTGTTCGTATCAATATCTTGTACAAAAATGTCAATTTAACATAATCGTTCCCAGAAGTAGGCCATTCATACTTGGATTAGGATCGGGATTTTGGCAGAATAGAGAAAAATTTAAGGAAACACCAGACTATTTGTACTTCTCAACAATATCGTGAAATCATTGTCTCTTCCGGTAAAAAAATATGGTTACTTATATGGAACACCATTTCAGATATACTGAGGATCTCCCCAAAAAGATGAAACTTTTTAACAGAAAAATGATCTCCTGAATGAAAAAGTACATTTCAGAGATGGAATTAAATGGATTTGTGTGAGCATTTTTGGGTCATACCTTTTCAAAGAGAACTTTGAACGCTATACTCCCTTTAGAGAGGTAAATATTAATAAAGATTTGAAAATGAAATCTTCTCTTACCGATGACTTCGACATCCAAAAACTCTTCAGGAAAACTGCACACTCTCTAAGGAAAAAGTTAGAAAAAACTAAAGGAACAACTGTGCTTCATTCCAGACCAAAACAAGTGGTTCTATGAGCATGAGCAGGTTTTGCAGGAAAATCGTGTTGATGAGATAATATGAACGATAATTTTATAGAAAGCTTCTAGTATAATACAAACTGTTACTTTTATTGAAATAAGAGCAATTTTCTTCATATTTTATTTTGATAAATTATTCAATAGAATAAAATTACTTTCTAATGTACGAACAATACTTATATAAAACAATACTTTTTTATTGCGTCGTCATAACCCCATACATTTCATAAAATGATAAAAAATACAAACTTTGTGAGTGGAAGAAGGTGGTTTGTACAATATATATACTATTTCTATTTTTTAAATTCATATTAAAACAAAGATCATACTGAATAAAATTTTTACCACTTTCAGGAATAGTATATTTTACTAGGAACTTAAAAAAATTTTAACGAAAAAAGTACCACAATGACAACTTTAAGCCTAAATATCTCAGAACAAACTTGCTTGTTCCTTCCCCCCTTCATCCTCTCACCCCTTCAAATATGAATTAATTACAAAAGATTTTTTTTATCAACGCAAAAATTGAACTAGTGCCGATGCTCTTCTTAGCTATAAAATTGTTTTTCTACATGTCTGATTTCGCTGCCCCTTTAGAAGTGCCGCCCTGGCCGGATCACCCCTATGTCACAAATCTAAACGCCACTACCTGTTTGAGGATCATCCTTTCTCGTCTCAATTTATAGAACGGAAATTGTAACTTCTCGCCGAAATCCAAGTTGAGTGATTTGATTTTATATGCGATTTGCTGTTTGTATTAGCTATCTAGCGAAAACAGCCATATTTAGTGCATTTGCAAATAAATTTCACCATAATTTCTTATTGCAAAGCTGGGACGGTGGCTTCACAAAAGTTCCTCCACCTAGTTGACTCCACCAACCCCAGAATCATATGTGTGACGCATCCATACGCATCTTTCTCTCTTTTATGTATAAGAATTTCGTTAATTTAACTGCATTAGAAGTAACAGTTATTACTGAATTATCATTCCAGACACATATAGAAGCTAAATAGTAACATTTATTATTAAATGCCATATGTTACAGGTTTGGAGCTGTTTACGCCAAAATTAAAGGATTGCCCATTTTACAACAGAAGGATGACAAACACATATATTTTCCGCTTTCTTTACAGCATAAATTCGCAATATGAGATATTCCTTTTTTCACATAATAGTGACAAGTGGCCATAATATTCTCAATTGCAAAATTTAAGCTAGAGATATTATTTGATAGTATTAGCTTCGGAACTTTCTATTCGTTTGAAGAATATTAGACTCAGTTATAGCCGTATTTGGCTTTTGAATTTTCGCTTCTATGTATGAAGAATATTAGACTCAGCTATATACGTATTTGGCTTTTGAATTTTCTCTTCTATGTATAAAGAATATTAGATTCAGATATAGCCGTATTCGGCTTTTGAATTTTCGCTTCTATGTATGAAGAATATTACTCAGTTATAGTCGTATTTGGCTTTTGGATTTTCGCTCCTATGTGTAAAGAATATTAGATTCAGTTATAGCCGTATTTGGCTTTTTAATTTTCGCTTCTATGTATAAAGAATATTAGACTCAGTTATAACCTATGTATAAAGAATATTAGACTCAGGTATAGCCGTATTTGGCTTTATGAAGGTCTTTCTTATGCAAGTGATAACTTTATGGGCGGCGATACATGATACTAAATATTGCTGGGACAAATGCGTACATCCTTATAAATTACAAATAAATATTTTTTTTAAAAATGTTCGAAACGCTTCTTGTGAAAGATATGCTGTGAAATTCCTTTGCAAAATAATTATTTGCATCAAAACTAATGATCGTAGAATATTTGTGTTCTTCTCCCCTACAGTTTCGAACAGAATAAGCCATGACGCAACATAAAAAGAGAAAGGATAGAACGCCATCCGATGACTGTTTGTAATGTTTGTTTCTGTGAATGTGTCGCTGTTTATGCTGTATCAAAATGAAGTCCATTTGGGAGGAAGTTTAGTACCAGCTATTTTTGTTGATTGGAAAAGTCTCCACGTTTACTTTCCGAATTAAGATAATGACCAACGAACGTTGTCATTATGCTTACAATGCTGATAATGATCCTCGAGAATGAGCATCGTCATCATCAAAATTCTTTCAACGACTCCATTTGAATAAATTAGTGTATTAATTTGTTTAGTAAATCAGTATACTAATGGTTTGATCATCAAGCATCGAAACTGTATGAGTAAACATGATAAAGTCATTATTATATCAAGTAAAAAAGCGTCAATTGTAAAGTACTATTCTTCAAAGAATCTACTTAATGGTAGCTATTAAATTTAATTTTTTCAATTCCTACTATTAGTTCACACTTTCCCTAGATATATATATATATATCTTGTTCAAATTTTGCAATCGATTTTAAACTAACTTCCGGATGAGCTGGAGACTTGAAACTTCAAACATAGCTCAAAACTAGATGACAATGCACTATTAATTTGCTTTCTTGTCTGTCTGTCATTTCATATTTTGCATGACGCATGCGCAGTACGTTTCTCATTATATCTCGCAAACTATTAACATCACAGACTTGGTTCTTGGATATATGGATGGCCCATGGGATCATCGAAG
>BGPR01001696.1:0-16389 GCA_013235015.1 Araneus ventricosus
GATCAAAAATTGTGCATGGAAGAAAAAGCTAAGAATAAGAAACCAGTGGCGCAGCAAGGGTAAGTGGCGCCCAGAGCATAATATGATTTGTTGCTCCCAATCATTATCAATGGCTTAACAAGAGGATATAATACCCGGGGCATGGTAAGAGGTTTTCGTCCTATCATCATATATGACTTTAAAATTTATATTTTCAATTAACATTTTGACTCCATGGCACTTCCTAAGGCTGGCGCTCGGGCAATTATAAATCTCTTGTTGCTGTGCCACTGCAAGAAAAAATATATTACAAATGTCTTCTGGATATTTCAGCCATTCTTCATTCAAAGAAAATTTTGTAACCTATCCGAATAATGTACCAGAATCATATGAATTGACTGCTTGAATAAGAGAAATCAGTGTGATGTGGAATCTGATGTTCTTCATAATATTACTCAAGAGGATTTTGTCTCTTCGAAATTTTGGAGGTTTTAATCAAAATATGTCAGAACAAGCGAAAGAATGACTTTCAAAGAGCTTCTGTACAACAGATGAAGAAAAGTATTTTTTGATAGAAATCGAAAACATAAGCGGGAGGAACAGGATTATTTATGGGTTGTTTAAAAAATTGATGAACTTTTGATGGTAGAGCTCTTGGACATATTGGGTACATGGTCTGTTTGGAACAGTAGAGATGTTATTATTCATTTAAACCTTGCTGACTCCATCTATCCTGAAGCGTGTAAGTCGTCGATGAAAATTCACAACAACATTAATAATATAGAATAGAATACGATTTAAAACATAAGATCGAATAACATAGAATCGAATTTATAGCATAACATAAATAACATTAATATACAACTAATACCTAGTATTTAATACAAAATGACAGATCATCATTCAGTTCATAATAACTAGAATAAAATTTAGAATACTATTTAAATAAAAAAGAATAAATTTTAAAATGAAACATAAATGTTCTAAATTCTATGTTTTGCTGAATTATCTTCTGTTTTGGCACATATGCTAATGCTTGCTTTCCTGCTGGAGGGTAAATAGCATTTTTCGCAATTCTTGTCAATAATAACGTTGACAAACGAAGAGATGGATTACGCGTTCACCTACTGAGAAGAAGGCTGTATGAAAGAGTTTTCTGTTTTGTTTACTTGCATTATAAACCTTGACTTTGTTTGCGTGGCTTTGGACTTCCGCTTTGAAGATTAGACTTAGCATTACACCGGAATTACGTAGTCACCGCATTTTAATGTATATCGCATCCTCATATCAGTTTCAGGGTACTTTTGAAAGAACGATAGCATGAGGAAGATGAAATTAGATCATTTCTATTGAATCTTCAGGGAAAGAATTCCTTTCGGGTTAAAATGTCAAAGAAGTGGATCAACACATATTTTCTAATCAATTCAACTCACTGATGACTTCATCTGTAACCTTAACGTCCCGTTTTTAAGCTAAACTAGGGAAACAAGGAAAACGCCCAACTCATTTCGGATTACGACCGTCTAAATGAGTGATGAGATCACCCTCATGCACTGGCAATAATGAAATGGGATAATAAATTGGAGACAGGCATAGTGCAGGCCATTCTAGAATAGCAAGAATGAAGAAAACGATTACGAAAAGTATACAACAGAGCTGCGTCGTTTAGCCTTGTCTAGGATCGGAGTAACATGAGACAAAGTTATATCTATATCGTTTCTAGAGAACTAAGATTTGACAGATGTAATCTATCCACATTAAGTTTTATTCTCAAATTGGATACTGCAATAGAATGCTGTTGGCTTTAATATGCGACTTCTGTGCTTCGTAAAGGTGATTTCATCTTCGCACATCATGGAATCATAAATGCGCACAATGCGCATATGTTGATCTTCTTAAACTGTCTCGCTACATGTCGCCACAACTACCAGCAGTTACGCTTTGAAATGAAAGCGTAACATCTTGTAGTTAGATTTCAATTTTTTTGGTACGTCTATTAACCCTCTGAAAGCCACAGTGCTTTGAAATCTACTTCTTTTAAAACCCAGAACGGCCGAAGAAAGAAATGAAAGTAGGTAAACATTTCCCTCCCCCTTCTGGTAAGCAAGAGGTCATTTGCGTCGTGGGGGTTCTTTTACCGTCTCCTTTATCGTATCCAAACCCTTGCTGACTGAATAGGGGTCGTTTACAAATTGTGATAAAACTATATATTTTCAGTAAAATATTTTCTAAAAGCTTTATTTTTTACTGCTGTATATGATTATAACAGTAAAAGACAAATTTGATGCGATAACATTAGATTAGATTTTAATGAGCATGAAGATACCATTTTAAAAATCATTGCTGCGTCAGAAAAATTTGATCATTTTAGAGTTGTAATTTTTTTATTTCAAGAATGTACTCACCTAGATAACTAACTGTAAGCAAGTAATATATTATATTTATTAAAACTAAAATAATTTTGATTTATTTAAATATAAAGAAATTTATTTCCAGAGCAATTGCTCAGATTTATTTATTAGTATCTAAAAGAGAAAAAAAGTTCAAAAGTTGGAAACTATCATTAAGATAAACGTATAAAAAGCAAAATAATTTCCAGAGTAAATAAATAAAAATTTGCTAAAAATTACAGAATTTAAAATTACAAAGCAGAACAAAAGAGGCGACACCGGACAGAGAATATTTACTTGGGCATGATATTCTCTTTTTAGGTGAAACTTACTATTTATAATTATTGTTGGTATACTGCTAAAAGTAACGAAGTCAAAACCTGTCCTTTTCCTTACAAATACCTTTTGAAGGCACACACTTGTTATTAAACACAAAATGTAATTGCTACGAAGAAAAGAAAAATGTCGAATTTTAATGAATGTAACAATTAAACCCTGGGTATTCTAATCAAAGGGAACTTTTAATTGCATTATTTGTTTAAAAATTACATTTTCTGACTTAAACAGCACTGAATAACTAATATCTGCCAATATTCAAATGATCTGTAAGATTTTTTTGAAGTACGAATATTTAATTCATTCCATTTATAATTAACACGGTTTAAAGTATTGGTAGGGAAAAGATTTAGCTTTGCAAAATACTTTATATTGTTACAAACACAATTTACTAAAAAAAGCAATGGATTTCATATTTTATCAGTAAGACATTTTAAAGTACGAATATTTAAGTCATTGTATTCATAATTAAGACTTTAAAATACTGTTTGGAAAAAGAAATACGACAAAAGCAATTTTTATTTTAAAAAAATCAGCACATTTTGTTTACATACTTTCCGATATTGGCTTTATAATAAAATACATTAAAAAAATTTCCACTCTGAAATTCATTAAAACTAAATAGAATTCATCAATATCAGCAAACGATATTTTGTTAATTTATTTCTGATATAAAACTTTCCAATATTCAGGCATTTGAGCAGTTAGCAAGCAGAAAGAGTAACGTAAATTAAGCATCTGCCCTCGAACACTTACTGGAGACATCAATCAAGAGTGACAGTGGGAGGGGAAACAACCATTGTTAACAAGATAAGATTGCTCCGCACCGTTTAACTACCCTTTTGAAAAGGGGAAGGAAACAAGCATGCGACAATTCGGCCGCTCGGCCGTTTGTATGGCAGTTTGCATGACGGGCCGGTAAAGCCGTTGTGGAAGTCAGAGGGTTAAATTGCTATTCTGGCCTGGAGACTTTATATTATGTTCCAAAGAACTATTATTTTTATCAAAAATGGAAAAAACTACAATAATTTTATAAATTATTGATTTCACGATACATTAAATTAGAGTTTCATATTATCAGGTTGTGATCTATAATCATGATAGTCATGTAAAAATTTATTATAATTTCATCTTCTTAAACAGTGTTCTAAATCTTTAGAACTTTATTGTCGTTTTCTATCATAGAATGAAATGAGTGCGCTCGGAACATTAGAATATCTCTTTAAACTCTCTTTGTGGGATTTGAGGCAAATATCAGTGTCCCACTAAAATGTTCGTAAATAATTTTTCTTTCGGGATAGAATAATTTTCATCTGAAAATTCTTATCACCACCCAAGAATTAGAAAATAAGTTTTAAAAAAAGGAAACATTGATTCGTGATAAATTATATTAAATATGTTTAAAATATCTATTCAGTATTAGTTTTACTAAAATTCTGTTTATCAACACTATCTTCTAAATTCTTTTGACTTACAGTATTGATGAAACTGAAATAAGTAGGTGGCGGGAAAGTTTTCGCGAGCCCATTAGTATTTATTCTAAGCGATTCTTCTTGGGTTCGCGACCTTCAGTTCACCAAAACTCCTGATTTGTGACCTTCTATCAATTCTATAATCGTAATGATGTACTATACTGAAAGTAAGTTTCAGGAACTCAAAATTTATTTAGGAATGCGAAATTATGCAGTTGACTACCTATTTATCAGAATTACCAATAAGATAGATGTACCATTAAGTATAAATGCACTTTAGAGATAACATTCGTACTTTCTAAAAGCCATGATGCATATTTCAAAGAAAATAAGCGAGATTTTGAGACTTCCATATTGCGCATGCTTGAAATTGGAAATCATAAATTGTTCACCATTTATTTTAATTTTATGCTTCAAGCTGTTCCTAAGCAAGACAACGATTTCTAGTCGTTTAAACAAATAGCGAATTCGACCATCTGTGCAAATTTGAAAACTTTCAATTTTCAAGGAAATAATTTTACACATTGTGTGCGGGATACGAGTTAGACGCAAGCTCAAATAAAAAGACGAACCGTAAGTGTACTTGCTCTAGATAAAGTTTATACCTTAAAAGAATAAGTGGACGTATTTTGCAGACATATATCTATACGTCCAGCTTATCTAAGCTAGTACGCAAGTCAAATTCTTGAATTAAATTTTTACGTTGTGTAATTCGAGGAAAACGCATTTTTGCGTTTCCCGCTTCCAAAGTGTTAAAAAAGACTCATACTATTATTAAATGACAATTTTTTTCGATTTTTATAGAAAGAAGCGAAAACATTTGTTGTTCTTAGAGATCATATATCTCTGAAGGGATCCCTGTGGTCTTTTTTATTATTATTTGCTGCTTTTCCGTTATTACTCCTTTTTATCCACGATTTATGGAAATGAATAAAGCATTAACAGTTAATTTTATTTAATAGAAAGGCAATTTAAATTGTTATTTGACATTTTAATGCTGATGCTGCTGTTAAATTTCCAACTAATATTTTTCTGAAATCCCATGCTAAATTTTGGATATTGTAAAACTCTGAACAAACTATTTCCTTCAGAAAACAAATAGATAAAAGAAACTCTTCTCGTTCGGCCTTCTCTTTACTGCCATGGTAATAATTACAGAGATTAACTGCTGAGAATTAAGAATATATTTTTATAGTCAATTTTTTGGTGTTTCTGCCACGTTAATAATTACGGAGATTAATTACTGAGAATTAAGAACAAATTTTTATGGTCAATTTATCGGTATTCCGAATTTTTGCTTTAAAATTTTATCATCATCTCTTGGCAGAGTTGTCATTCTTAAGGTGGAATTTCAATCAGGCAAAGTCGAAAACAAAATATAATTTTAGAAGTACCATTTCGAAAATTATATCCTTGTGTTTTACTGTTTAGAATAAGAGTTGCCTACTCAAGATTACTGATAATATTGAACAATTCTTTCTATTATTGACACATATACAACGTTCCCTATCGGCACTCTTTTGAAGACTCAAAAAAATCTTTAATGATAGCTAAAACACAATAGAGTTATTATATTACTATACTATGTTTCATTTAGGTAGATGGAATCGTAGTCTCTTATAGGTAAAGTTTAATGTACACTGTTATTTAAAATGTGTTGTTCCAGGTCATATTGGTTATTGGTTATTGAAACATAAGAGCTAATTTGCTTTTGCTCATTGAAAGTCACTTACTTGACTCTACTTGATATAAAAACATTCTACAGCTAAATATTCGGCAACATGATATTTTTTTATTATTATTTGTTAATCTACGTCGACCGTCGTGATGTCTTCTCTCTCAGTCTCCTTTAAATTAGTGCCATTATCACCACTTTCCACCTTCCTTTTAATCAATTTTCAAACCATTGCTGACCTGCACGGATAGAGATTATTACGGGGTGGACTAGAAGTTTTCCACAGTTTATATAGCATATTGGCATTCTATAGAATGCCTAGGAAATGTGTGAAATATAAATCGTTTCATACATTGCCGGCTAGTTTTAGGCATTCTATACAATGCCTAGGCATTCTATAGAATGCCGGATTTCAAACTTTGCCGGTAACATATAGAACATTCTTTTCATGATTTCAATGAAATTTTATAATATTATTTTAAACTGTAATGTGACACTTAGAAAATCTTATTTTATCTCACCTTTCTTATTTATACGAAAAATGTTAATTTAATATACATCAATATTTTACGAAACTATTAAAAGAGTGAATCTCCAATGGTTTAAGATGGTACACCAGTGTTTCAGAATAATTAATTCTAAATAAAAAATTAATAGTTAAAGTAAATTAAAGTTTTGATCCTTTAGGGCATTTCCTCCAGGAAGCTCGGAATCAATTTCTTACTTCCTGAATTGTAATTAAACTCTCTCTAAATCTGGTTTGGTTTGTTTGGAGGTTTATGGCGCAAGGGCCAGTATTTGGCCATGCTACGCCAAACAAGATTTAGAGTGATAACTATAAGAGACATAGCATTAGAGAAATAACAAAAGAATTGTTATTGTTGATGAATTCAATACCAACTATTCTTGATTCAAGATATTGATGAGGAATCGCATTAATATCTAGAGGGAATTGCGTCTCGAATAGTCCCTAATAGCACAAAATGCCCGTCAATATCTTTGAGGTATCTTCTCGATATTATACGGTATTCAGAATATCGAACAACATCGTAGAGATATCGCACAAAATCTTGCGCTAATAGAGGTGGTTCTCTGATCGTGAAAACAAGTTTCCTCCGGTGATGTAACAATACGATGGGTAAGAAGACAGAAATTATGTATAAAAATGTACTAGTATAAAAAATTGCAATAAAATGTTATTTACTTCCAACTTATGTCTGACTTGATATCTCATGCTGTTTCGTTTTTGTTTTTTTAATTTTCATTCTTAAGTGGTCTCAATGTATCTCAGGGATACAAAATATATTCTATGATATGCCCTGCCCATTCGGGTTTGATAATTTTCCCATTACAAAATTAATAATTAGTCGAAATAAGAATGCAACTGATTATTATATAAGAAAAGTTAAAACTGCAGTGCGTTATAAGTAGAATAGCGTAACAAAATAGATTAACCTAATCTGATATGAATATTTATTAGATATTGCGACTAACGGAGGGTTAAATATAATATGAAACGATATATACCTCATGGTATGAATTACTGGATTTACATAGACATGATATGCAATACGTGTAGAAAAATCTTTAACAATGAAATAATTTTACATTTATTTAAATATCTGTTAACTAAGCTCAAGATCAATCGGTACAAAGTTAGCAATTGCAAATTGTAGCAACTCCAAATCCGAAATGTAAGGTCAAAGAGTGAGGGACACTATCATATTCTGTTTAAAATAATTTCTTTAAAGTAGTTCGCCATATAAACCATCCAAGTATGTTTAAAGATTCCTCTTTAATATTTCTGATGGTAACATTACCGTTTCGTATCATTCAAAAGTTTCATGAAAACTGCTAATAAAATACAAATTCGTTATGCAGCTTAAATTCACTTTTTAGTCAACAGGAAGTAATTAAAGCTGTTATCTAATAAGTAAATTGAAAAAAAAATTAATTTAAATTCTGTAATTTAAACTAAGCACTTTTTAACTTAAATTGAAATCTTTAATTTTACTGACTCTCTCTTATCCACTTAAGGAAGCAGGTCATGCGTATAATTTTCCGTCTCCTCTTTCATTTCGTAGATTGTTTACAAGATAAATTCTGGAAAAAGCTAATTAATTTATTTTGTTTTCAGAACAGTTCAAGAATGGGACTTTCGAAAGTTTCCATAGGTGTTTTTAGTATAGGTAAGTTTCATTTTGTATGTTATTCAAAACAAAAAACATTAACAAAATGGCATTAATTGTGATGTTTTTGAAAAGAAACATTTAAAAGGATAATTTTCTTTTATATTTTGCTAAAATAGACTTAAAATACATTTGATTCCTATTGTGTTAAATTTCCTTCGCCGTATTTCCTTGTCATCAGTTTAGAAAATTAAAAAAGAATTAACTGTTGTATAGTACAGTTTGCATAAAATGAAGGGAAGCTCTTCATGAAATCATTTACCGAATGTTATCTTACTTAAATTTTAAAATTATAACTCAATTTCTGTATTCGTTAGAATTTATGTTATCTATGTAATTTATTTCTTTACTTTTTTATCAAAGACAACTCAAATTGCTGTTTTAGGGAAAGATACGTTTTGTATCATAACGATCAGTTAAATACTCCCTCCCCCCAAAAGACTAAAAATTTTCAAAAAAAATTATTTATTTAAATAGAATTTAGTTTTACACATCAATTTCTGATATTTCCTTTCAAAATTTCTGCGCTATAAAACTTTCCTCTAAGATACGTAGAAATGCGTATTAGGCTATTAAATAGCGACTCGATCTCTCACAGATTTCAACAAATTCTCATTTGAGAAGTGTAGAAATCACAATAATAGGTGTTGAATTATAAAATTGTTTCTAAATATTCGCAACAAATTTGTTTGAATAAAATATAGTATATTAAACAAGCAGAATGGATACTTTTTCTTCACAAGTAAAAATTAATGATACTCCAAATTTCCAATTAAATGACTTCACAATTAAAAGATAATTTCAAATAAAGTTGAGAAGGTTTCTGGAAAAAATTAAGAATTAAACGTAACTAACAAGCTATATAAATTTTTTTCCGTAGACTTTCTTTCTCATTCACACGTTTAGAAGGAAAAAAAGTGATATTTTATGATTTTCATATCTTCAAAACAATGCATCTGATAACGCATCATAATAATTTTTTCCTTATTTGTAGGTAACCAAAATAAGAACTCAAGGAAGTTTCATACATATTTTTTGCAGGGGAAATATTTAAATGAAAGGGACAGTTTTTGGTTTTTATAAATGTTTGCCTCAATTTTGTAAATTTTAATAATATAGTTCGTATAATAAGAATCCAAAATGATATAAGAGTAATTTCCGCCATTGGAGATAAAAAATATAATTTCTTTTTCAAATGAAATTAAGGAAATAAGGAAATTAAAAGTTTGGTGATGAGAAAACAATTATCAACACAATTTTCACTTAGTCCTCTTGTAAAAAAAATCAGGAAACACTCGCTTTAATCCGCAATACGTCAGTAGTGTCAATATTGATCAAATTTTTCAAACAAAATTATTTATTTTGGAAATATATTATTGGATAAAGAAAACCTCATTAATTCAGGATTTCCAATTATCTCAACAAATAAAATCCGATATGAGAAATTTTCACTTTAATTGTTGCTTTAACCATATGCTGTGCAGGATAACTAAGAATCAATTTATTTGAAAATCACATTAAAAAGTCATATATTCAATGTTTAAAATATTTTTATTGGCTTAGGTTCGAATAAAAGTATAATTATTTAAACATTACTCAGTACTCTTTTAATCATAACTAGAATTATTTGCATGACATTCTGTTTTCTACTTTCAGCCTGCTTGATTTGCTTGACGAATGGATCAGCTATTAAGGTAAGCTTTAATCAATAATTCCTATCTATTTAGTAGTAAGATTTGAAATTTTTGTTATGTATTAAGTCCTTGCTACCTACCATACCTAATACCACTTTATTGCTATTACGTCTACCTTTGAAATTTTGAAATTATATAATCGTATAGGACTTTCTAATATGATTTAAAGACTTATTTTATAACTTCCATTAACATAAATATAGAAACGAATATATTTGTCTTTCATTATATTTTGCTAAACAAAATATTTATGTTTAGGGTCATTTATCTACAGAAAAATGCTTTAAGTATTTAAACAACTCCATCAAAATTTCTAATGATATGAAACATGATGAATATTCCGATACTATATTGTCTATACAAATACATCTAATAATAAAAACAGAAAAGTATAGATATTAACGGTACATTAAATTTGATTTGAAGTTTGTTACTAAAAAATTATTCACAAATTACTTTTCTAATTAAATTCTAAATGCTTGATTTTAACTAAGTTCATTTCATTATTCTAGACCGCGAATCAAAACGCAGATGATATTCTCAAGAGTGCGAGTAAAACTTTCGGAATCAAGACGGTAACGAGACAAACAACACATTCTAATAATGGCGTTGTGACAAGAGTGTTCAAGCAAACTCAAATCACAACAGGAAACGCAGATGGATTCCCTGGAAACACAGGAAGTCAAGAGCAGTTTTCAAGCATTGAAAACACACAAGGTGGAAACCAGAACCATAATTTCCAAAATTTGCCAGATATTGCTGCTGTTGATCATTCATCTGGGCAAGATGACGCTGTTCACGGCTTGTTGCCACTCGACGATGTTAAACCAGTACAATTCGGCACAAGACTGGGAAGTAATACTAAGCAATCGGACTGCGGCGTCAAAGGAGGCTGTTCAACACAAATTTCTGTATCGGGAGGTCATAACTTTGACCAAATAAATACTGGAAGTCACCAGGAACAACTGCCACAGAAGGTAGACAGTCAAGATCAAGAACAAAGCATAAAACCGAGTTTTAAGCCAAAAGATGTTGGAAATACACAATCTCAAGAACAGTTCGTTGATCAAGGACAGCAGCAGCCTGAAAATGTTTTCGGTACTGATTTTGATGGCCAGTATGAGGAAACGTTGAGGAACCTTGGACAAGGAGAACAATTCGTAGACGATATCAAAGTTCCAGTCGTCGATACTCAATTCCCTGAGCAAGACGATGGTATAGGAGATTTTGAAGTAGGAAACCTAAGCGCAGACTTCGTTGAAGAGCAACAAGAGAATCAACAACAGCCGGAAAATCCTTTAGAC
The DNA here is from genome assembly GCA_013235015.1 of Araneus ventricosus. Lineage (NCBI taxonomy): Eukaryota > Metazoa > Arthropoda > Arachnida > Araneae > Araneidae > Araneus > Araneus ventricosus. Next base: position 11,040 of record BGPR01001696.1, read on the forward strand.
TTCGGTTATGTTGAGCAGCAAAGTCAAGGAGACTCTCAAGATGTATCTGGTGTATATGTAACTTCAGCAGTAGATCAACAAAATGTTAACTTCCAGGAACAGGGACCAACAGTAAATCAGGCAAGAAATTTCGAATTCAACCAAGGAAATTTCCAGCAGCAAGATGGAAGTCCTGCCAGTGTGGTGGATCATAACAGTAATTTTGCCTTTCAGCAAAATACAGGATTCCAAGAGCCATTTGTTCCCCAATCCCAAGTATCAAATGAATTCCAACAACAATTCGTTCCGCAGTCTCAAGTATCGAACGAAAACAGTTACCATTTTCAAGACAATACCCAGGACATTTTTCTCGCAGACCCAATCGAAGCACTTAGGTACAATGTTCCAGGAAATCCAGGGGAAGATTATCCAATATTTTACAAGGTTCCTGAAACATCTTTCCAGTGCAACCAGCAACCATTTGCAGCCGGAATATATGGAGATATGGACGCCGAATGTCAGGTAAGGCAGAGATAATAGCATTTACGAAATTAGTACGTATTAAAGCGGTTTTTTTAAGTCTTACTTCATTAAAATAATTAATAGATTAAAACTAAATTCCTGTTTATCTTTTAAGGCGCATATACGCTAGTAAATAAATCTCATAACATAAAACCGAGATAGGAATTATGTTGATTATTATTATATAATGGTTCTGTTTTTGTATTTCTTAACACATTTTAATTAATATTTAATAAAATATTTAAATACCTATTAAAGGCTTATTATATACAGCGACGGCTCATGCATAGAGACTGAGGTACTGAAGCACCCAAACTTTTTTCCATTGTGTACATTTAATCAATTTATATTATTTCTCATTTAATTTTTAAATCTATCAACAATATAATACCAAATTTTACATTAAACTATCTCGATCTTGAAATAAACCACGAGTAAAAACTGAGGCAGAAAACTAAGTTCTTAATCCAGTTAATCTTATTTTTTCACTACCCGAAGATTATGCCCAGAAGAAAAAGTAACTAGAACTGTCAGGCGTTGCAGCTCCGAATTCCGCCTGCGAGCACGCGTGCTTGAAGAGCGGAAGCTTTCCCCTTCTTTCTCCTACCACGTTTTTAGGCGGAAAGGAAACTGTGCGATCCACAGCACCAGATAAGCTGAAAACGGAGTTTGAAACATTTTCCCACCGCGGAAATTTTTTTCGCGAGTCAAAATTTTGAAAATAAAACAAAGAATAATTAATTATAAATAGAAGTTTAATTTAAAAAAGCTTTTATACGTATTAATTAAATTTGAATGAAATTTCTTGCATTCCAAAGGATTTTTTCGATAATTTTTAGTTATAAATGCTGATGAGATATTTTCCGTGGTGCAAATGTTTTCAAAAGTTTCACGAGCCCAATATTCAGTATCATTTTACTTAGGATTATGATTCATAGTTTAAGAAGCATCGATTTCAAATAAAACACGGTTTGCTTCAAGGAACAGAATTTCTAAAGGAATATTGATAAGTGTATTCCCATTTTAAAATATCACAGTGGACCTTTTGATAGATGTAATAGAATAAATAACTCTTTTTTTCTTCATATTGGCAATTTCCGTTACTATATGCAACATCAGAATTTAAAGTCTATTTTTTAACATAAAAAAAATACTAAAATATTTTCTGACGCGAGCAATACGAAATCAGGATAGGTTATATGTAGCTGTTTTAATTTCAAAGGGTAAAACTTTTTTCCAATCGTCATGCAAGCATCAAGGTCTATGTTTTTAATCTTTTCGCTGGAAACAGAACAGGAAGAATAGGTTTGATTTTTAAGTAATTTTTAATGATACTAATAAATAGTATTATCTTATTCTTATTTTCACATTAAGTTATACTATAAAAAATTTTCTTGTTAATTAATAAGAAAATTATTTTATATTGTCATTTTATTGTTCCACAGCAGCTTTGTTAATCTTTATAAATGTAGTAAGGAATACAGGAAAAGGAAATGGAAAACAAATTTTGAGTTTTAATTTTTTATTAAAATAAATTTGTTAAAGTACTTACCTGTTAGAAGAGAAAAAATGTTTTCAGTTTATTGATTAAAAATAAAATTACTCAAAGTTAATGGCAAAAGACAACATAAAAAACTAAGTGGTACAAATAAGCATCACTGCACAGTGAAGGATTGTTTAAAAGTTACAGCACCCGCAAGATTATATAACATGAGCCGCCACTGATTATATATGTTCTGATCAAACTTTTAATTTTCCTTATAACTAATCTGAATAATGTTCCTAAAATTAAAAATAAATGCAACCTTTCTTTTGTTTTGTGCTGAACACATTTTTCTATACTAAAATTTTATAAAATATCTAAAGTTTTACATAAAATTATGATGCCTAGAATATATAAATCAGTAGTGAAAGATTTGAAATTTCGCTCGGAAAATTACAGTGGAGTCAGCATTGTCGTTCCTCAAGTTGCAACTTTGAGAAAACATGCCAAGTCTGAAGACATTACTTTAGTTTTATTAACGTCCCGTTTTAAAGCAACACGAGGGCTATTTTGGGACGAACCTCGTAATTTTGAACCACGGTCAGATGACGAGGATGACACCTGAGCTGCACCCTATCTCCAAACTTCCAAGTCACACCAACGGGAGGACGTTTTCCTACTACATAAGATTTAACGTGCAACAGGCCCCATACTCATCATATCTTCGGTGGAATCGGGTCTCGAACCCGTCGGCCCCAAGGCCAGGACCCTACCACTAGGCCACCGCGGCCTCAAATCTGAAGAGAAGACTATTTGTGTAGCTCTTTTTTGAAACTTCTGGAAATGGTTTTTCCATATCTAGTAGTCTTTAATGTAAAATTAAATATTTTGAATAAAAAATTATAACTATGCCATGTAGAAGACTTATTCTTCAAACGTCATTAAGGCAATTAGATACTATATCGCTGTTAATTTGCTACAGGATATTTTGCCTCAGAAAAATCTTTGCTTAATTCATGCCTGCCTACATATATTTAGTTTTCTTGGAGCTTAGTAAACATTTTTTATTATTTTCTTTTGTAGGTATTCCATTTTTGTACAGAAAGTGGCGGCCAAAATTCCTTCCTTTGCCCCAATGGCACAGTATTCAATCAGCAATACTTTGTATGCGATTGGTGGTATAATTACAACTGCTCTGATACGCCAAGTTTTTACAATCTCAACGCTCAACTCTACTGGGACTTTGACAGTTTCGAACCTACTCAGATCATAACCGGAACTGGAATCGGATCTTCGGAAGAACAACAAATCAACAATGCTGGGTCATTCCAAGGTCAAGTCAATTCCCATCATTTCTCTGGTTCAATACCAGAACAAGTGCAATTCCAGACACGAGTTACACAATCGGGTCAGAGTCAGGTTCACTCAACTTCTACGAATCAGCAGGTACATTCCTCAGTCCAGCAACGCGGCGTTGATTCTTATGCAGAAAAGCGACAAGACGTAGACAATGTACAAAACAATGTAAGAACCAGTTTTACACAACAAAGCAGTTCAGCCCAAAATAAAAATTTGGCTCAGCAAGCCGTTGATACTTCGGAGCACGATTTCAATACTCATTCGGGACAAACACAAACCAGTGTTTCCCATGTTACTAATAAACAGACATCATCTGCTTCTGTTCCTGAAGCACATTCTGGAAGTTTCAGTCAGGAAGAAGTGTCATCTTTCCAACAGAACCATAATACCAAAGCGCAGGAAGGAACTAGTTTCGATGGTTCTCAGCCAACCCAGAGCCAGCAAAGTGTGGATACAGGAGATTTCTTTGTTCAAGAAAAGAGCTCGCAGCATGATGTACCTTCCACATCCTCTGACCCTAGAAGGGGATGGAAGCCTGATTCTGACAGTGGAACGCGGTATCCTGATCAGAGTGGTTTCGTGCAACAACATGTAGATGATCAACATCAGTTTCATACAAACGATCAAAGCGTAAGTAGTGTTGCTTCTCATCAGGCAGATTCAGCGGAAGTTTCATCAACACATGGAATCAGCCAGCATAATCAAGTTTCTCAAGAAATTGCTCCAACAGGAAGCGAAATTGGATTTAGCGGACAAAATATAAATATTGCCCCACAGTCGGAGATCCAACAACAGCACGTCCAGTTTCCATTAGAAGTGAGTGCCCGTTCTGATCAAGATAGTAACGTCGACTCATTTGAACATTCTGAAATATCACATAACGAAGGTTTCACCACTCAAAGTTCACAAGACGTTGAGCAACAACAAAATAACTTTGATTCAACACAAGATGTTTCTTTCAAAAGGCAAGCCGTATTTTCATCATTAAATCAAGACAATGTTAATCAAGAACAATCATCTTTTGACGATTCCGAAACTGTTTCAGATCAGCCAAATTTGTTAGATGTTATCCTTCCAGAAACCTTTGAAGACGTAGACCAAGACACTCAATCAGCCAGGGGCGGTGATGTTGAAGTAGTAAACCAAAAAGTGCAAGTCGATGAGGCTGTAAGATTAGCAGATGCTTTTGATGGTCAGCAAATGATCGATGCTATTCAAGACGCTGTTAATTATGATGATATTATAGATGGATTTCGTAGCCGAAACGTTGCTTTTATGAATGTTGTAACTACTCCTGAGCCTTTCGACAGCAATCAACGAGTCTATGAGAATAGGCCCGCACAAGTGCATGCTCTTTCTTTTCAGCGAAATTTTAATAAAAACGTGAATGATAACATTCAACTCCAAACTCCAAGTCCAAATTTCCAACAAGAGAATATTAATGAAGGTGATATTTACAGCATAATGAGAGGGTCTGTTAACAACTTTCGACAGAAAAATGGCCAGCAAAGATTGAGTTTTAGACCTTATGGTCAAAATGCAGATGCGGGACTTAATTACAATGTGCAAGAACAGAAAGAAAATCAAAATTCAGTAAATAACCTTGCAGGTCATAATGAAGGATCTCAACAAAACATTAACCAGGGAATTCGTGAACAAGTAATATTTCCAGTTGAACAAAAGCAGGGAAACGCACAAAATCAATGGTGGCGCAGTACTCAAAATAATGAAAACATTCAATCTGTACAAATTACAAAACAACAAGGAGAAAGTACAGAAGCAAGAAACCAGAATGTCAATACCCGTTTCTCTCAGTCACATTTGAACGTCGATGTGTCATCAGAAGAAAATTTAAACGGACCTAATACTGATAACCAAGTGCAGTCACATAATTCTGTAAATTTTAATCAACCCCAAAATAATGGTCTACAACAGGATATTGCCAAAAATAAGCAAGTTACTTTTCAACCAATTGAGCAACCAAGACCTGTTCAGAATGTTAAAACT
>BGPR01001696.1:16399-32635 GCA_013235015.1 Araneus ventricosus
TCAATAATCAACAATTCCAAGAACAACAACAATTTCAAAATGTAAATGTTCAGCAACATTTTGTCGATGGAAATACCCAGTTCGACGTTCACAGCAATAACAATCAACCACACTTTATCGATTCAGACACAGAACATGCACCTGTCCAGAAGTTTGAGCAAAATGATGGAGTCAAGGGTTCTTCTCCACAGGATCATTCTGAGACTCAAAATCCTGCCGAGTTCGACTCAAGACGTCCAACAGGTGAGGATACTCATCAAATCCAAGGTGTTAAAGGATATCATTCGCAACAGAATTTCAGAGAAGCGAGAAATGGCTATAATTTTCCAAGGCCAAATCTTCAAACGATAAATGCAAATGATGCCATCATCTACAGCCAAAATGATCCACGGTCTGCGGAGTCGGCTATTAGTTACAGCGGATGGAAACCCGTTATAAGACATTAGATTGAACGGTGCCAAAATATTTTTCAGTGACATGAAAAAAACTTTAACGATGGAACGAAAACAGACACTTTTCATGCTCAAGGATTTTCGTGATAATCATCGTTCCTAGTTCCTGTGCCTCAACATCATTTTTTTATTTTATGTAATTATTTGTTTAGTATCCTGTTTGTCCATGTCCAGGTATTTCGCCATTTATTATTAAGTACCGATGTTAAGTGTTTTCCCCTTTTTGTGCCAGTTTTTGTTAATCTAACTATTATATTCCAAGTGCGTAGTGTTTTGACTAAATCACATTCCAAATTAACTAAATATTCCTCATCGTAAAGAGATGACAATATTTTTGATATTCTTCTGTAAAAATCCATTTAAAAGACATTATCATTGAAATAATAGCAATTATATTTAATAGTTTGATATTTTGTAGATTCAATCATTATAATTTCCTAAGGTTCCTAGAGTTGGGAAATCTATCAGATTAAATATAGCTATCACAAAGTCCCTGGTGAGAAAAATATGACCTTTGCTAATTGGAATTATATTGTTAAGGAAAATGGAATACATATCATTAAGTTTTGTTAAGTTCCTCTAGTTTAAGAAAACTTTGTAATCAATAAAAAAAAACAGTGAAATATATTACACAATGTTTTAAATGTTTATTTCTGATTAGATTAACTTCCTTCACCTGTTCTATATGATGTTTCATTTTCTACAGATGATAAAGGTAATAATCATCTTAGATAATAATTTAAGCAGCTGCATAATTTTTCATAATTTTTAAAAGAACAAAATCTTGCTCGTTCCTCGTCCGAGAAATAATAAGGTTTATTCCTTTAAAATCCTCCAATACTCTGATTCATTCACTATATCTTTGTAGAATAAAGAAAAGAAAACTGTAAACTATAATTAGTATAAATGTGCGAATCCAAAAACTTGCAGGTTTTCCATTGAATTATCTAAAGCATCATAGTAAAGCAAAAATTATTTGTTACCAGTTGTTTCTGAAATGAGTTAAACGGCATTTTTCAAAATGATGATATTTTCCTAGGTCAACATTAAAAATGAATAGAGTTAATTAAATGTCCATCTATGAAAAAGACTCATTTTCTGTTCCATTACGCATGATGGGAAAAGATTATAATTATGATTCCAAAATGATTAAAACAGAAAGCATTTTAAATTGCATTGAAAGCAGTTTTGGTGAGAAAATATTTTCAATCATCATCGTACTGCCACATAAAATTATGAGTTAGTGTTCAAAATTTTAATAAAAAAATAAACTTTTCATCAAAGAAACGCTGAACTGAAGGTGTATTTGAAATTTCTTGCAGTTAATTTAAGTAGATTAATTTCAAGACTTATGCAAGAAATTTTCATCAATTTCATTTTTCAATTTTAATTTCTTCCTTAGTGAAAATATGCTGAGTTTTTTCAAAGATATGGAAAATATAATTTCATCATTTTAAACTGAATCATTATATTTCTTTGGTTTAAACTAAAGAAATACGATTTATGTTTTTATCATTTAATTTTAAAAGATAAAAAAAGAAAATTTTACCTTTCTATTTTAAAAATACTTGATACCGTCGTGTTTCAGGCAAAAGTCCAAAACAATAATTCCGAGATATGACCAGTTTAAGCTTAATTAATTTTAAGTCGTTATGATAAATAATAAAAATTATTTTAGAGTTTTCTAGCTCTTACGGTTGACTTACTGATGTTTAAATAAAAGGTTACTATCACGAATTAATTAACTGCAAATTCTAACGCATTGTTCACAAATTAAAGTTAACATAAACCTATTGACTGCAATAGTCCGACAAACAGTTTTAATGGTCTTCGTGACTTCTGCCTAAACGACGGAGAAGCCTTCGTTCTATACCAGAATACCTTCGCTTGAACCATTTTATAAATTTTAACATAGTCTTCAAAAAATAAATTTAAATTGATTATTAATATAAGAACATCTGAAATGAAAAAATAAGTGAAACTAAATAATTTTTCATTGTCCTTAATTAAATTTTAAAATCAGGGCCGTTATTTTGGTATGGAACATCGAATCCAAAAATTTGAATTTATGTATTTGTTTAACGAAGATTCAGACAAATTCCGAAACAATTCTTTTACGACTAGTATGAAAGCAAATTTCCAATACGATATAACAGATTTGGAATGTTAATCGAAATTATATCAATCTTTAACAACAATGAGCAATCTTCCAAGTATTTTTAGATAGTAAAGTTTTCATTAAAATTTGAAAATTTGATTCATTTTGTTGTTTCTATGGGAAAATCTATAATTTTGCTCGGAAAAAATATAAGTTAGGAAAACATTGTACACTTGTTTTTGGACTCTCACCTTTATAGAAACTAGCAGATGACCTCGCACTTCGAAACCTCTTTATAATTTCAAAGAGAGTTTAGAGAGAGAAATCAAGGCATAACAGTATTTTAATCTATTTATGTATAATGTGTTTTTTTCTATTTTATATTGTACTATCTTTGTTTTTATTACTATTTTGTAATTAAATGTGAAGTAAAGGAAACTCAAAATCAAATTGTTTATTTTCTGACTGATTTTTGGTAATTATTTCAAGCAAAATTAGTTTTATTTTCTTTAACCCTTTCTAAGGCCAGGGGAATATACCTTTAAGGTTGGCGTAAGTTCTCGCCAACTTTTTCGATGGAACAAAAACCTGGATGTTCCAATTTCTCATCTCAAACCATAACGAAGTGTCTTGAATTGGTAATTAATTATTAATTAATAACATTAATTTAAAAAATAATGTCATCCCATAAGCTAAATGAATTTGGTTTCTTAAATTAATCTGAATGTCTAAGTTATTTTATTATACCACTTTTAGAAAAAAATGGCCTTATAAAGGGTTAAGGGAATGTGCACTACAATATTGCATATTCTGTTGCTAAACCACATACACTGAATAAGGATTCATATCTCAAAAGTGATTTCAAATGATAAACAATATGAATTTCAAGTAACTTAACTTCCTTTAAAACACCATTCCTTTACATGCCTGAATTGCTATGCATGTTTCTACTAGCTTATTACCCAAGTTATTTTATTATACCACTATTAGAAAAAAATGGCCTTATAAAGGGTTAAGGGAATGTGCAGTACAATATTGCATATTCTGATGCTAAACCACATATACTGAATAAGGATTTATATCTCAAAAGTTATTTCAAATGATCAACAGTATCAGTGGCGAATCCAGGATCCGGTTCTGGGGGGAGCTGAGGTCATAAAAATTTTGCATCGTAGTGACGAATGTCAAACCTCATAGCTTATGAAAACCAAAACTCTTCAACTTTACAGACTTTCCTCACCTGACAATAAGAATCATAAAGAATACTACAATATTTTCGATAATGTAATAAAAAAATACAATGAAATAACTAGGGAAAAAATGTTTTCGACCGTATCAACGCTAAAAGTACAAGTGGATTGACTAGAAAAGTAGGAAAATTTTCGAGCCTGTCGGGAAGAAAGCAATGTTTTCACGATTTTATTACTTTTTTAAAAATGAAAATTAATTAAAAAACAGTTGTAAGGATTTTAAATAAAATCAAGAATTTTAGATTAGCTCTGGGGGGCTGCAGCCCGATAGCCCCCCTGGATTTGCCACTGAGCAGTATGAATTTCAGTAACTTAACTTCCTTTAAAACACCATTCCTTTTCATGCTTGAATTGCTATGCATGTTACTACTAAGTCAAAAGTGTAATTAAATATGATTTATAGATTTTACACGTCAGTGCATCATATAATAAAGTGCAATTTCGATTTTGCTAAATGGTATGTTTTTAAAATGGTAATGGTAACTTCTATAAAGACAAAATATTCTCTTCTTTTCGGTAAGAGTAAATGCTTTTATTCGAAATTTTTTCTAAGAATAAAAAATTATCTGTAAATTAAATAAGAAAAATGTTATTTTTCTTCGTTCCGAAATTCCCATATAAAAGGAAAATTACTTCCAGAATATTTTTTTTTTCTACAGACAATTTTCAATTCTTGAAAAAGGTACATGCTTTGGGACATTAGTGTAGTGTTTTAGAACTTGGGTTCATACCTATTTTAAACTAAAAATATTGAAAAAAGTAACATGGAGCGAATCGTAACATAGTTATACGTAACTAAAGTAAACTACCTAAAGGGTACAATTGTTTGTTTTTTATGAAATGAAACAATTATCATAAACATTTTATGTATTTAAAATCTTTACATTGAATCGATGCGTCAGTTCATAAAATTATATTTATTCTTTGCTGGGGATAAATAAAAATCTGAATTCATATTTAATGAGTAGTAAGTCATCAAAATCAAAAGTAAATTCTTGAATAAACCCATCAGAAATTGAAGAGTTGATATTTAAAAATCTTTCTTCGCAGATAAACTTTTTAAATTCTTAATCAATATTTTATCAATCACATTTATCTTTTCAGAAATTTTAAGTTATAGTTAAAATATATGTATACTTTGAAATTAACACTTAATCTTAAAAATTAAGTGACTCTCCTTATAAAACATCGCATGCGGCATAAACGCTATACTTTTTATAAGGAGATGGTGGAAATATACCCTTTAATATCTACGAAGTATATAAATCAAATATGATGCAAAATTTTAGAATCTTTTACCATTTGTTACAATAATGCTACACAAAACAAATAAATTTTATCTCTAACAGTCATATGAAACACTATCATTTACATAATTTAAAATCCAGTTTCCTTTCCTATGAGATAATTATTTCACGTCATGCTTTACATCCATGAGTTGACGCTTCTATAATGATGACACTATTAATTTCATATTAGTATAGACGACAGGAAGAAAACGTTAATAGCTGGAGCGTAATTATTTCTCACTTATTTAAATAATATGAATAATAAAGTTATATAGATCACCATTTCTTACAAAGCATGAATTTAATGTTTTTCTTAATAAGCAACATATTTATTAGTTACAAAGTTACAAAATGAATTAAAACAATATTCTTGAGATGACTCTTCTTTATATTTTCTAAACTGGGCTCTTTTTCTGGGATTTTAGAAATGGTTGATTTTATCAGAGCGTTCGACAAAGTAAAATAAAATATTAACATAAAATTAAAGACATATACGAATTTTATTAATGAATGATGTATAGTTATGAGTTTCATATTCGATAATAGGATAAGAGGCAAAAATAAAAATTATTAAAACTTCATATCTCTAAAGTATGATCTAATGTGATATACTTAATAAAAATTTCTGTACTGTCTGTAAAAATCCAAGAATGTTTTATTTTCGCACTCAGTGAAGTCTAAATTCTAGACTTTAAATATCTTCATGATTACAATACGTTCTCTTTATATACTTCCTATACGAGAAAGTGAAAAAGCAAAAATATCGGTTAATATACATCATTTAGCTATTTTTTCCCCTTATTTATATCTTTTAAGTAAAATAAAACTTATAAAGTAAAATTGATTCCATCAAGAAACGATCTTATTATTCTTTGATGAATGCATATGAATAAAGGTATTTTGAGATGTAATGAGGAAGATGATGGAGAATAAAAGAAATTCGTCAGAATTATATATAAACACAGTTATTTTTCATGAAATGTCCGTTGCTTCTTAAGTTAATTCTTAGTGGTTCTTAATCTATATTTTCGGAAACTTAATTATGATATCATGAAAGCAATTACATTCAAACAAGATAAAAATGAAATTTTGCTTATTTACACTGATAGTCATATTGAAATCTAGTCCCAGAAAAAGCAGGACAACTGAAGTAATTTCTCTACAGACATATCAATCATTTCCTTATCAAACCCTTTAAGCTCTAATTTTCTCTTAAAGTGGCTATTTCAGTTTGTTGAAATAAAATGAACGAACCACACTCATCAAACCAGTTATAAAAACTATTATCAAAACAGTTTACGTCTTCATTCTCATTAAAACTAAAGCTGTGGCAACAGAACCTGAATCGTCTGCTTTAAAGAATGAGAAAATAACGATTTGATCTTTTCCCAAACAAAATTAAGAACGCATTTCCTAATTTTCTCACCGAAACGCAGTCATCTAAAATTGCCAACAGCGGAAGAATCTAAGAAAAGAATCGCCTGCAATTAACCCAAGAGGCGAGTTGTCCACCAGTTTCTGTGTGATCACAACCACCAAAATGCCGATGATGTTATTTACGTATAACAGGTCGGAGAACAATGCTTGTGAGCCAGCTGATCTTGTCTGACCTTTGCCACCATTCTAGGTCACGCAAAAAGAAAGTAAAAATCTTGTGGCAGCAAAACTGGTTAAAGCGTAACCCACAATATCGTGTCGTAGCATCTACCTTCAAACATATATTCCAGGTTATTCAACCGTGAATAGCAAGTTCTTCCGAGGTGTCTATTTTTAAATGAAAAATTTTCATTTGAAGATTCGACAGTTATTTAAATTTTTATATTTGAATATAGCATCACCGACTTTTAAGTTATTAGGAAGAACGAGTATTGTTTACTTTTATAGAATAGATCAACGTATTGGAAACATATTAACGGTTTCGAATTTTCACTTAAATGCCGTTTTAACAACGTTTATAAAATAGGCTTACGTATTAGAAAGATTTTAATGGTTCTGAATTTCTATTTTAGTGATGTTTTAATAACGTTTATCGATTGTATTAATATTGTGAACTCCCTTTTCAAACAAGATTTCATTTGCATCTTTCCTATAATATGGTAGGAAAATGGTATGCTCTATATAGCCAATTGTAAAATTCTACTAAAGTCTATATAAATATCGTCAATAAAAATATAAGTAAAAGCATGTAAAATAATGTTATCATTTTAAATCTCATTATTGAAAAAGTATTATTATAGGAAGCTAAATTTTCCAAAACAGATTTGTATTACGCTGCCACTTTATTTTCCATAAGCATTATTTATCTTAGACGTTGATACATTTCTGTTTTGTATGCAAGAGAACCAGCGTGAGTGGTTTTCACACGACTTCCTCGTATTCTATCATATTATGATACGTTTCGTGTTTAACTTCGACCAAAAGTGAAAAGAATCAAGTATCAATTTATGACGTATTATCTTTAATCGGCTGACTCCAAAATGTGGTACAAATCCACAACTTTGGTTTCAAGACCACTTTTCAAATTTCATTTATTGCTCTTATTCAGTTGCCATCTTTTCACAAACGAATAGACAGACTAATAAACTTTGCTTCGGCAGATTTCATCTAAAATTTGATGCAGATCAACAATTCTTAAGTTAAGAACATATTTATTGGTATTTATAGTTCTTTCCGTTTCTGAATTATCTTGTTCAAAGACAGATAGACACAGTTCCAAGAATGTTTTATTTTCGCACTCAGTGAAGTCTAAATTCTAGACTTTGGATATTTTCATGATTACAATACTTTCTCTTTATATACTTCCTATACGAGAAAGTGAAAAAGCAAAAATCTCTGTTAATATACATCATTTAGCTATTTTTTTCCCCTTACTTATATATTTTTTCATTAAACGGAGATCTTTCTTTAAAGGTTCCAACAAGACAATTTACTGCATAAAGTATAAAATAAAAGAAGCATACATTTTTAATTAAGTTTTTTAAACGTGGAAAAAAAGCAAAAATATAATTATAAAGCGAATCGTCAAAAATATGAAGCAGTATTGATATTAGTTTCCACAAAACTGCTGGGGAAAATAATATGCTGATTTTTAATGACTCATCCCAGTATCTATAAAGTATTTTTTATCAGTTATTTATATTCAAGAAATAGTTCGTTTCCGTCTATTGAAAATAACTGAAAATTGAAAACACGTAACACTATAAGGGACATAATAAAAAATCCAAGAGCATTAAAAGGAAATAATATGTTAATAATGTCTTGGAATCAACCTACTATATATACATGCTATTTAAAACAGTTATATGTTTTAAATGGCTTGTATAAATAACAGTTGTAAACTAACCGACACGCTCACTTCTAAAATTAACGATTTCCACCAGTAATCTCATTTAAAAAGCAGTTTTTTGTTAAACTGTTAAAAAGACAACTTTAATCTACACTTAACCTAATACAACAAATTTTTTAAAGTATTTTCTAATATGTCCAAGGAAATACAAAGCCATGAATTATCAAAATACTCTACTACTTCTAACAAAACAACCAATCGTAAGCAAAAACAAGATGTTCCAAGCCTGACACTGACCGAAATGCTAATGCCATGAACAATGGAATGGAATGTCCAGACTAGCAGAACTCTCCCTCTCTCCAAGGCCCAGCCTCACCGCTTTTATCTGCCTCACCCTGTACCCAATCTACCTGCCTCACCCAAAAAATGAAGGGTACTCTAGTATTCTACAGCAATATAAAAAGTTATAGAAAAATAAATTAGAAATTAAAAAGTTGCATTGGCATTGTTTTTATGAGGTTTTTTCACTTCCATAATTATGTCAAGAAAGAGACACTTGATTGTGTCACGTCTTTTTACAAAATGCTTTTATTCAGTTGATCTACTTATAATGGGTTCTTTTGCGTGAAAGTTAATCTGAGCAGATATATATTTTCAAAATCATGTTTGCGATTTTCGTCCCCACCATGAATAAATGTTTAACCCCTTAACATGTCTTTTTTCTCTACTATGCAGACTGTAACTAAACTGATGGTCATGACTTTCCCAGTAGCACAAAGATATTGTACAATATTGTACGATATTGGACAATAATATTGTATAATATTATAAAATATGGAACAATATTGCACAATATCCTGCCGCATATTGTGCTACCTGGTTTAAGAATTGTTAAAACTCGCCAGAACATATAACTTCCACTATAAAATTTGGGATTGGAAAGCAAGCGGCGAGCCGCGACTGACAGAACTAGACTGACAGAAGTATCTCACCTTCCTTCAGCAACTGCTGCTTTTTTTAACACAAAATGGATTTTCTCTGGAGACAGCGTTGTTGTAAAAAGCGTTGTTTACGAGATGTCCATAAATCCACCAAAGGAGCATATTTTCCGAATTAGCGTCACAGTTTCAGACTTTCTTGAAATACCAGGAATCTACTAACGTGTACTCAATTCACTCCATCGCCGATGTATTGCAGCTAGTGGTTACTCACTAACCATTTGTGGTAAAGTTTTCTGTAACAAAGATGCTTTATTCCTTCTTATTAGTATTAATTGTTCTCCATTTTCACCACGTAAGCGCCCTCTAGCGGATCGCCGCTAGCTTTCCGACCCCACATTGTATTGTGAAAATTGTTTGTTTTAGTGAGTTCTATCGATCATAAAATTTATGATCATCGTATTAATTACACATTGAATATTTAAATTGTGCATTCTGTTTTGTAAATACGTTAAATTTATTGTCATGCAAGCTTGTTCGCAACTAATACAGAGATGAATAAGGCATCAGTGTGAATAGAAACTTTTTATTTCTGACACGACATACTCAATTTAAGTTAAAAATATTGTTTGTTTAAAATTTAGGTTAAAAGAAAAATTAAAACATGGTATATATTATGACACCATGGATGTACATCTTCCTACATTTTTTTAAATTTTTTATATTACAAACTTAACCTATATAAATCATGTGACTTAACCTCGATTCTTTGGACACTTAACCTAAGTATTTAAATTCGAGAATCCAACAAATAACTAATCTTGTTTTCGAGTGGAGAGGGGGCTAAATTTACGAAACTTCCGCACGGGTTTACTGGTCAAAACTATTACGTTAGTTGCATATGAAGTGTAATTATGATATAAACCAATATAAATATCACTGGAATAAGTAAGACAAGAAAAAATTAAATTTAAATTCGATAAATGATAAATTCCAAATTGCAAATAGCTGATGTTATGACAAATTGGATATTATGTTTGTCTCCCTTTAGTGCTGACATCAGCCATTCCATTTAAAAATTATGAAATGATTTTATGTTTATTATCTTATTTAAAAATTTAAAATTTTTTATATTAATGGATATGGTTATGAATCATCAGTTTTTTTAAAAAGGAATATCCTATTTCTTTCACATTCTTATTTACTCGAAGCATTTACATAACAAATGAAAAACGTTATATCAAAAATAAATTACTTATACCGAATATCTTCGAAATTTTTAATTAATGTTCCATTAGTCGTACTTCCGTAATCACATAAGTCATCGCACCTCATCTGAAAAATAAATACGAATGAAGAACACAGAATAGATTTAGATGGGCATCTCATAGATCAGATGCAGTTTCTCTAGTGTTAAGCAAAGTAACAAAAACATGCCTTATTACCACAAATAAAGTACTTAGAATTGGAGAAAGGTGCGATTTAAGTGTTAAACTAGAAAATAAATAATTTTTCTTTAAAATAAAATTGCGTTTTAGTATTACTACTTTTATTTCAAAGCTTTTATCTATTTTTTTCTGAAGTCTCAAACTGCATATATAAATGAATATTACTTTCCAATTCTTTCAGTTTGTGTCCAACAAGTGTTCTGATTACTGAATACCTGTTATAACTTAATTCGATAATAACACTTTTATGAATGCCAGGAAAGAAATGACAATAATAATCCGTTATTGTCCGCATATCAAAAGTCAAGCTATATTGTTGCGCTATTGTGTCTATTTTTACAAACTAAAATGAGCGTTCTTTCCTTTAAAATTACCAAACGATAAATCTCAGCTCTCTTTCAAGTGCGGCAATAAAAGTCGTTTGCTATTTTGATGCACGCTGACCTGTCGTTTACAATCAGTTTTCCTGTTTTATAGTCGTTCGTATTTTCTGAGTGTATGTCGAATTTCGGCGCTCAAAATTGCAGGAAATCCTTGTCTTTAAATATTGATCGAGGGAAGTTAAATAGGAAGATGCACCTTTCCTCGAGACATCCCCCAATTTCGTTTGATCGCACAAGCAGAAGGGAGAGCTGTGAAGAAGACTTCCTTATTAATAAAAAATAAATCGAATGAACCAGTTGCGATGCAGACGATTGTTTACGGATGTTGTTTTACGGCTGTATAAGTGAAATCGCGTGTTGGCGTGATTCGGAAATTATCGTGTTAGACAGGTGGTTTGAAACATTATTCTTTTTCTTCTTTTTGTTACTCCATTTTTATTTTCGAAGCTATTCAGTTTCATTTTTCTTTTTATAATTGCACAAGTGACCTGATGAATAATAATAATCCTTTTATTCACAGAGTGAAGAAGCTTCGTAAATAATTGGTATTGAAGAAACCATTTTCTATGCTCGAATAGAAATGGAATAAAATTTGTATTGCTGAATGTTCTGATATTAACTGCATTAGGCGTAACATAATTCATCCGGTTGTCTTTTGAATTTTGGTATAATTTAGTTTTTTCTTGAAAGAGAGCTTAAAGTTTAATTCCGTAAATCACCGAATAAAACAGAAGTATAATGAATTAAAGTATGTATATGATTTCAAGGAAAAATTACAGCATATCTAAATTACTCTTATCAATGGTCTCTTTTATGCTTAAATAAAACAATTCTTTAAGTTGTTTACGATAATGGTTTTATGCTTATACATTAATTCATTTTTTCTCCAACAATTTATTCTTTGATTTATTATAACTTTATAACAAGCATGTGGGATTTGTAAACATTTTATTTTAATGACTCAATTAATTCACCATGCAGATTTATCATTTATTTGATCAGCAGTCAAGAATAAAATTTTAACTTGCACTTTTTCACACATTGAAACAATAAACGTCTGAAACTAAAATTATACAATGCAATTCTTGTACTGTTTGCCACCCAAATGTGTAAATAAATATTACCTTTAAACAATATACATGATAAATAAAAAAGTATGCAATGGCACATTCCTGGACTCTTTACACCGAAACTAGGTAATATATGTTTAAACTTTATACTCTAAAAATTGTATAGTAAATAATTTTCTTCGCTATTTCAGCATGAATGCAGTAATTAATAACTACTGAATTCATACTAAACCAAATATTACTAGAAATGTCAGAGATCTCTCCAACCTTGACTTTTAAAACTGTTTAGAAGGTTGATCTAAAACATATTCATTAAAATATGTTCAAAACAGTCCAAGTCAATTTATAAATTAAGGAAAATAAGATTCCTTTCTTTTGGGGTTTGGTAATGTCTCAGGAATCTTTGTACACTTTTTCTTATTATGATTAGTTTAACACTTATTTTCAGAAGAATACAACAAAAAATATTCTGGTATCTTTGATCTTTTTAGGGGATTCGACACCCAAAAATCTTTATTTTTCTTCTCCAATTTAGATTAAAGATGCTTCTTTGTTCAAAAGTTGGATGTTAAGTGGACAGGAACACTAATCTTTAAAGTATATTTTATGGTAAGAAATTAATAGTTTAAAAATTGTAATTTATTTACATAGATCTTTTGTTTAATACTTTTTCTCAGTTAAATTTAATGTTTTTTTACCAACGTTTCTTAAAGAATTCTCAAAAGTTCCTTGCAAAATTATTGATCATATTTTCTGTATATCTAAATTGTTTTTTAAGGGAAAAAATAGAGAAAAAATGTTTAGAAATTTTGAAAGACGCTTTTACGTCTCTGTTTTACAAAAAAAATTCAAGTTCATTTCTAAACTTATTATTATTTATTCATAGATCACGAAATTTATTGCATTGTGAATTTTTTCGCATGAACAGCAAATTTTTCCATTGGGTTGTGCTTGACCAAAAAGTTGGCAACTAAAAAATCTTTCTTAACATTCAAAGCCCTTCCGAATAATTGTGCTATGCATTGGACCCCTTCTTTTATTGGTATTTTTTGCACATGTGTCAGTAAGGAGTAGGTTAATAAGACAAGGTGGTTTCTTTCAAACCACTCAGATCTCTATGCTGTTATTTCGCTTTCAGATCTCAAAGCAACTTTCTGTAAACCTAGCTGTAGTTCCAAGGAACAAGGTACTTTCGGGAAAGCACATTTCCGTAAATAAAGCTAAAGAGTAATAATAAAGATTAATAAATCAATTGAAATATTTAATATATAAAAAAGTATTGAGCATATTTTAGAAAAATTCGAAATTATTTAACTATTTCTTTAGTGTTAGCTTTTCATAAAGCAAGACAATTCGTTACAATGCATATAAACACTTTTGTTATTTGGAAACTGTGTGCGATCTGTTGGAGATAGACTTCTTATCTTTATTATGATTCGCGACTGAATCCGGAATGGAGTCCTGTGCCGATAACCGAATTACCAGGGTTTCATGTTGTTCTAAGGGGAAAACTTCTGAATTTATAGTTTACTAGAATAACTTACATAATAATGACAATAACTACGAGAATAGATTCGTGCAGCCTAGATTCAAACCTGAAACAATCCGTTCACAAAACTAATACAGCAACTAAACCACCGCGGTAAGTATTAAAACAACTGTGAAGGTAAATAATCCCAAATAATTGATTTGATGCATAGTGTTTGTTTTACATTTATAAACTTTGCCATTCTTAAAGGAATGTATTTTCCAGTGCCGATTATACAAAAATTTTGTAATTTGAAAACATTAATTTCTAGTTTACTAGAATAACTTACATAATAATGAAAATAACTACGAGAATAGATTCTTGCAGCCTAGATTCAAACCTGAAACAATCCGTTCACAAAACTAATACAGCAACTAAACCACCACGGTAAGTATTAACACAACTGTCAAGGTAAATAATCTCAAATTATTGATTTGATGTATAGTGTTTGTTTCACATTTATAAACTTTGCCATTCTTATAGCAATGTACTTTCCAATGCCGATTATACAAAAATTTTGTAATTTGAAAAAATTGTCTTGCCTCCTTTATAATACAATTATTTTTAGATTCCAAGTATCCTAAGGCACAGAACTATTAAATAACGGGAAATCGACAAAGAAAAAGTCACAATTCTTCCCATTTCTTTTAATCTTGCGTCTCTTCCTTTGATTGGCAATTATGTTCATTTTGTGACGGAAGACAACGTTTCCTTTTACTTACTTTTCTTTCATAACTGACCTACTTCAACTTTACCATACCATCGCTGATTGTAACCTAATTGGGAGCCATCTTCACGACGACCAGATTGCTTCAATCATCCTAATAAATGTGCGAGGAAAAACGGAAAGGAATAAAACGAAAACAGGATGATCCCGCATCCACTTTCGATTTTCATTCCTTGTGGTTCTTAAACTGAACGACCTGCTTTCGAATGCGTTAATCGTATTTCTCAACCGCTGTCTCATCTTCTCTTGCAACATATCTAACGCGTTGGTGAGATATTGATTCAGATTCAGTGAGGTTGGATATCGTGCACCTTACTTGTGATCATTTCACGAAATGCTAATTCGCGCTCATAATGTCATTCTTCATGCCTGAATGCTGGTGTAAACGATTTGATTCACTAACCGCAGTGCTTTGTGGTGAACTCTTGTGGATTGCCATGACCGACCTGTATAATTTGACACAGTGAGAAACATTACTTTGATTAGATACTGTTATAATGTTTCATTTTACATTTGTTATTTATTATATATATCTAAGGATAAATAAAATAAGTTCATCCAGCGATTTCATCTCTAAAAAGCATTTTATTCAGACGTCAAAAGAACATGATGACAACTACTACACTCCATGGAGATAATAGCAGATAAAACAACAAATTGAGATTATATTAAAACATTTTTTAACAGGAAAAGCTGAGATAGTACGATAAAAATACTTAGGTCAGCAAGATTTGTTCAAACAGCGTCTTAGGTTTTTATTTTATTTTATTTTTTTTTTAAATAGGAACTGAATGTAAAGATTTGTGAGAGCATAATTCAAGCAGAAACTAGCTATATTTAGCGTAAGATTTTATCATATATACAAGGTGTCCACACTTATCGTGGTCCAATAGCTAATTTCTAAACCGTTAGAGATAGATATATAGTTCCAGTTGGAAAAATGCTTTACATGATGGGAAGGATTATAATATATGTTTTTTGAGTCACTAAATATATTTCTGGGAAAAAAATACGAATTCTAACTTTTGATACGATCCCCCGGTCCTCTCAGTCATACTATTCTTGACATTCTAACATTTTAAACAAAAAAATCCCACTGTTCTGCGACTAAAACTGATCGAGTTCTGGAGCTTTGAATTTCATGATTTTTAACCAATAAGCGGCCTCGTCGAGCAAGTGCTGTGCATTGATTGGCGGCTATTGAAGACGGCTATTGAAATAGTGTAAAGTGGTGTAAGTCATCGATATTCAAAGCTCCATAACTCGGTCAGATTTTGTCGCAGAAGCGTGGGACATTTTCTGTTTAAAATATTAGAGAGTCGAAAATATTTTCCTAAGTATGACTGATAGGACAGGGAGACCGTATAAAAAGTTAGAATTCGTAACTTTTTCAGGAATATATTTATTCATTCACAAAACCTATATTATAATTCTTCCCTTCATTTAAAGCATTTTTCCAATTGAAATGATATGTGTA
Organism: Araneus ventricosus; assembly: GCA_013235015.1. Lineage (NCBI taxonomy): Eukaryota > Metazoa > Arthropoda > Arachnida > Araneae > Araneidae > Araneus > Araneus ventricosus. The sequence goes on from BGPR01001696.1 coordinate 32,346, forward strand.
TCTTGAACGGTTTAGAAATTAGCTATTGTACCACGATAAGTGTGGACACCCTGTTAGTGGTACCACCACACCAACACTGTACGAGAACAGCGCCATCTACCATGAAAGAGAATATCCAATAGATTCGAGAGACGCTCGAGTTCAAAGGAGCAAAACGAGCTCCTGAAAGTGATTCCATTCTCTTACATGATGTCTGACGGACATCAATCTCCAAATAAGTGTAAAATGTCAGACGGGCATCAATATATAGGCTACTCATATATTGATATATATGAGTATAAAATGTCAGA
>BGPR01001696.1:33534-65544 GCA_013235015.1 Araneus ventricosus
TTGTGTCCATACACTTTGCTAATTACGGGTTTGTGATCTCAACTAAAATATGAGTTATAATTTAAAAAGGAAATGTTAAAAATTAAACTAATAAAAATATATGGTAACCGAATTGCAACTTGCTCATAAAAATGTGATAAAAACAAGTAAATGATTCTGCATCGACTTATGTGCGCACTTCCGAATCTGTTTGATAATTTACTTGTATCTTTGTGGTTTGTTTAAAGATTAATAAAATATTAAAAAATTATTTTAAAAAACGTCTACCTAACAGAAAGGAAACACACTCTTATGTATCATATATGCGCCTACTATATAATGTTTTCAAACATCAAACTTTTGTCTACAGTTTCTGCTGTAACTACTTAAGAACTAAAAAACATCTACAAAATTTCAATAAAAACTCGGAGCAAAAAATTAGCAGCATCTTCAGGCCTTGATTTTAAACAATGAAGGTAAACATGAGATGAAATGTATATATAAACAAGGAAAGCGGCGTGAATTTCATTTCAGAAATGAAGAATGTTGAACATTATATTTTTAAGTATTTTTTTTAAATGTTAAAGGATGAGGTATATTGCATTAAATTCCAGTTGATATTATTGGAAAAAATAATTGTCCAACTTTTAAGAAAGAGTAAAAATAATTGTTGTGCGGCAATATTTTCTGAGATTACCGTCAATACACGCAAACATTTCACTCAATAGTAATTATTTAAAATTTCGAAAAATTTGTCTGACAGCGCACATTGTCAGTCTACATTGTATACTTATGACAAAATTAGGAACTTAACTTTCGACGGTCTGTGGGAAACGGTCGAAACGGGAACAGTAGGACATGCTCCTGACTTAAAAATTGTTAATTTTGGAATGATAGGTTGCACTCACCTGCGTAATCATCAAAAATGAGACAAACACTCCATTCAGCAGCTTTCACTGAACAATTTTATTTAACTCGATTTGTTTCATGGTTGTAAAAATGGAATTTTCTAGTCGATTTTTCACTAATTTCCTGATGTACAACAGCTCTGAAATTTTGCACAAGGGTGTGTTCTCGAATTGTGAATATTTTCAGAACGTAATTATGAGTTAATCAATTAATTTAATTAAATCTTTAATCCCGAGGCTGTTTTTTTCCTTGAACTCCTTTAAAATAGGGAGATTTTGGAGAGGAAGCGACATGAATTGGACTCTCTCAACATGGGTGGTCATTTACCTCACCACTCCACACCCTGCTATAATCTTCAATTCAGGCGCACGGAAATGGGTTATGGTTGGCAAGGATAATTGGACGCCTTTACCGCACTTATCTCCTAAGCGATCTCAGAACCTCACCTCCCCTCAAAAGAATCCAACCGCCTCAGACCGGCCTTCGTCGCTGTTAAAGTGAAATTTTTAGATCTCCAGGGACCGCCTCGTTCGGTGCGAGAGGGTAAAACCCCTTCAGACCTGGTGTCCGGAATACCGGGCATCAACTTTGAACTGCTCCTATTAATTCAATAATTGAGGAAACTACATGCTGTTTTTTTTTTAATTTGATTCACGATTTTCTTATCAACATAATCGTTGCAAGAATTTTTCGTTTAGGGCATGGAATCATTTCATTTTTTTAGTCTTACCAAGAAAACTCGAGAAAGTAATCGTTCTTCCCAAAATAGAGCTCGGAGGTGAATTTTGTTTTTCGAGTAATTTCTTGTGTTTAATTCCTTTTTACCATTTAAAAGGCTTCTGCAATATTTAATTATCCTTTGACAACCATTTTAAAATGAAATTTTTGTGATCTTTTGTCTTTTTTTCAGTTTAAACATCCGGTATTACCCGGATGCCGGACATGGAATAACGTTTTTAATTTTTCATCTACAGGCTGGAAATTTCATTTATTCTTTAACCTTTGCAATAGTATACAGTACGCCAAAGGAAAAAAAATTCTAACTCGATTATTTCTTAATTCCGGCTGAAGGAGTTGGAAAAATGATACAAGTTGCACCATCTAACAGTGTACCATGAGCAAATAGGGTTCGTGCAGTATTCAGTGTTTAATATGTGGGAATTAAAACTATAAATATTTTTCCCTTAGAAATTGGAGCCGCATGTTTCAATGTGCACGTTCACTGAAATTTGCCACATATCTCTTAACTGATAACAACTGATAACCTGCTACAGAATTATGAATACTGTACGTTAACAGGGGTATAGTGAGGTCTAACGCACTGGAACGCCGTTCCGGCACTGCTTTTTTTCACAAGAAATAAATAAGAAAAATTGTGAAAACGTCCTTAAAACAGCGCAGTTTTTGCCATCCAGATTAGAGCGTTCCGACACTGCTTTTAGAGTCTCACGACACTGCTTATTTTGCGAATACACCACTGTAAGTTATTTTATGGCCATATTATATAAAGCCTTGATTGATCTATAATTTTTGATTAAATATTTTTATCTATGTATATATAATTAGATTTTATAACTAATATATTCTATACTTTTATCATTACGGATGTTTTAAAAGTAACATTTCTGTGTGACTACTTTGCTAACAACGATCCTGTAAGAGAGCAGCGTCCTCTATCATATCCCTCTGTCAAGAAAAACAATAGCATAAGGCATGCTCCTGACTTAAAAATTGTTAATTTTGGAATGATAGGTTGCATTCACCTGCGTAATCATCAAAACTATTATTATAAATATTCCGTAGCAACCTTAGACACCAGTCGCGTCTCTAAATTCGAGCATGTATCCTATACGTAATCGTTCTCGTCATTAAATTCATGGTTTAACTTGAGTGACTGTTGAATTGCGTCCCCAAAATTATGAAAGATTTTTTTTGTACAATTATGGAGCTGTTACATTTATTAAACTAATAGAGTAATTACAGTTATAGAGCTATATGTTTTGCTGCGAACTATCTCCGTTTCTTTAATACGATTTCTAAATGATCATTCATGAAAAAAAAACTGCCCTTAGGAACTGATGTGATGATAATGCGATAAGATTTATTTACTTAAAGAAAGCGCCATCTGTTACGTCCATGACACATTTTCAGAGTCAAAATTTTGTCTTTTTTCTAGTAAATCATGGGCTTCGTAGTCGTAAATTTGTTATACCTGGTTTCGCCAGGAAGCTCTAAAATAACTTCATAAATTAATGGAAGAATTTTTAATTGGACCACCAACATCTATATAGTGTTCTATTTTTTACCTTCAGACTACAATAGATCAAAATGAATATACCTTAAGACAATTAATAATTTTTTAAAAAAATATTATAATAAATCTTCGAGTTAGCACCGAAATTTTATTTCTTCCTACTCGTTTTTAACCTTTTCCGGCTAAAAAATCGACAAACGCAACTGTTAATAAAATTCATGTAGTTGCAAATTTTAAGAATCGTTCTCATTTCAACATATCAGTTTGAATCACATAATCTCTAGAATGCGATGAATAAAATATTTCAGTTAATAAATTCCAATTTCTACAATTAAATTTTATTCTTATGATTAAATTGTTTGGAGAAATTTAACGAAAGAAAATGAATGGAATCGGATTTTTTTTGTTGTTGCTGTGGAATAAATAAATTTTTATAAGCAATAAATGTGCAAGTTATATATGAAAAGACATTATTTAGAAATTTCAATATTTAATTATAAAACCTACAGAAAAACAATTCTTACTTGAACAATCATTTATTGTTCCTAATGGAAAACGAAAATCGTTTGTTCTTCTGAAAAACAGTTCTGAAAATTTGTTCGTCCTGATTTTATTAGCGTAGTCAGTCATAAAGATAGCTTTTGGTGTCTTCGTTGAATTTGTGTCCGTGATGTCGTGAGTTCGTGTTTATATGTTGACAAGTTGTTGTAAATAAATGTTTGTCACTAAAAAGCCACTGAACGGGAATGAACACAAATATCAAACGAAAGTTTTTGCGATGTTTGCGTTTCCATTGCTTCGCTTTGTTAGCAGTACCTGGATTAGAACCGATGTTGGTTTGAAAACAAGCTTTGAAGAAACAATTAAATAATATCTGTAGATTCTAAAACAATTTGAAATGAAATGTATTTTAATAAACACCGACTTTATCATTATTTAAATGTGTAGAGGAAAGTCGGGTAAGACGACAAAGAATGTAAGATGACGAATTGGATATTTCTCGAAAATTACCCAGATTTTGCATCATCAGAGACCTATAGCGACCAGATACCCGTGTCACACCAAAAGATTACACTTCGTTATTAGAGTGATATAGTACGGTATTGTGTTTTTTAGTTGTTACTACGGAACTTTTGGTTGCTTCCTGGTAAGGGATAGCGTTCACGGAGTAAATATTTTTGATTTATATATATGATATTCGTAAGGAGCTCATCAAAAAGTGTTCAATGATGTATTATTTTAATATTTCTGATAAGCTGATATTCTTCAATGTTTTTTTTGAATTAAAAAGACGAGAATCTTTTGTCGCGTAAGATGATGAATTGGGTGGAGAGTAAGATGAATTCATGAGCTCGTCGTGCCACCTGACAGCCACTTGTCCTTCATGCACTTCACTGACACTGCAATGAAAAATGTGCATCTCATTAAAAAGAAGAAAGAGGAAAAAGAAGATAAACGAAAACTGTAACAGCTGAAGAAGGCTGACATTAAAAAGAATAAACGCAACAAACCTGCTAAAATTTCTACGAAAAAGAAGAAAGTAGTTAAGCGACACCTCGACTTCTAATGATCTGAATCTGAAGACTCAACTCATTCATTTGAATTTCCTTACGTTGAAGCTGAAGATAATCTGGACCCAGAGGACATCGATAATGAAGAATGCATTATTTGTAGCGAGCAAAGAAAAATGGAATTGGGATTCCAATGTTTTATTAGCAAACTCTGGCCCCATTCCACCTTTACTGGCTGGGACAAAATCCAAGCCTATGACAATGCGGTTTTTGTAGTTGATTTCATTTCTTAAAGTTTTATTCTAAAATTTTGATTATTAATATTTCATTTGTTTTAAACTGTTACTTTAGTCCAATTGTAATTGCTTTCTGTTATGTGCACTTTGTTACGATCAAGAAGTGATCTCAACAGTTTTAAATAATTTTTTGATTGCATATGGTGTTGAATTAAATTATAATCTTAGTTCGTTATCTTATCCAACACCGTTCCTGCGCGGGTAAGATAACGAAAATTACTTTTTTTAATGAAATTTTGGAGTCTGAAATTTTAAAATAATTTTTTTTAAAAATGTTATTTGAAAGTAAAGAGTTACAAGAAGATTTTTTCGAAGTAATAATCCTCCTGTAACGAATATCGAGGTCTGGAAAATCCACAAAGCTTAAGGTCGCATTCTTACCCGACTTTCTCCTATGCATTTTTGAGACACTCTGTAGATATTAAATTATACAATCATTCTTTATTTTTTAACTGTGAACAAAACATTTTGCTGCTTCTAGGAATGTGCATATTATTAACAGATGGACAAAGATTCTTTGCTATACGAAACAGAAATTCAAAATGAAATGAATGAAACAAATATTAATTGCTTTAAATTAAAATAATGTTTAAGAAGACTTCAAAAATGTCAATTCATGATCAATTTTAGAATTCCATTTTAGAAATTTTTTAAACAATCATAATAACTATTTAGATGATAAGAAGACTACGAGAAGAGAAAGTTCCCGAACAATGCAAAAATTTAATTTTTCTAGAAAACAAATTAAGAATACAGAGTTTTAAATTTAGAATTTAACAGATTCAGCTTACTCTACTTACGCAGACCAGTGACTTGACTCACCGAATAGAAAAACAATTCCGGTTATTTCGAAGTGAAAAAACAAATAGAAGAGACACGGAATCTGAGTTTTACCAAAAATATTCCATCTGCTTCAAATATCAACGCGATATATTCCATGACAGAAATCCATATTGCAGAATGATAGCGATTAACTTCTATCAAACAAAATCTTTCTGCAGACGATTTCCTGAGTTGTCATTTTTGATGTTAGAAATTGCTCGTTATTGTTAGTCCGCGGAACTTTCTTCCTTCCCGCCCTCACCGAATCATGTATTCTCAAAATAGCCCTTAAATAAATTTTAAAAGAAAAAGAATGACCTTTATTCGCTTGTGGTATTCTATTTTCCAGGAAAGTTTCTTTAGAAACTTGGCCTCTTTATAGCGATTTCATTCCCAGTTAAATAAAGGTTTCCGCAGGACAAAAATGGAATGCTTTATGCCGCTCGTAAAATCAAAGAAAGCTCTTAAAGCGTGCCCATCTTTTATTCAGTATCATCAAGTAAAGTATTTGGAAACGGATGACTAAAGTTTATTTGTAGGTACAGTTTATTCAAATTTTAATTCGTTGTTCAGCTTGCTTTATGAGAAAATAAGTTCCAAAAATAGATTATGTATTTATGTGATACAAAATATTTCACCGTTAAAGTAAATGATGCGTGAAGGATGTTAAAATGACTACTAAAAATGCAGCTTATGAAATTACTCATCATGAAATAAATGAAAAGTTATTGCTTAAAAATATTCAAAGTATATTGATAGATTATTTTTAATCCTAATTCCTGGATTTATATCATAAATTAAAGAAAACAAATGACCAAAAATGGTTTTTAGCATATCTTTGATTTTGAAACGATTTTTAACGAAGGTTTTTATACAACGTTTAATCACAAAAGAGGAAAAGGTTCTGACATATTTATTCATTTCTTTTCTAATAGCACGTTTTCCCGTGTATATTCCTAAAACTAAACAAAGTTCTACATTTCCATTGCAACATGAAGATAATATTTTTACGTAATATAAATCCACTGAAACTTTTCGCAAACAAATCTAATTTAAATTCATTTATACACTCTATCCACTGATGATAAGAAACACTTCAATGTGCCTGATGAAATTTCTAAAATGTGAACTTCTGCGAATCTAAAAATCATTTATGGATCTAAAATTGGACTAATGTTAATAGTAAAACTGATCAAACTTTTAACACAATACAACATAAAGAAATTATCCGCGGATTTATTTAAATACTTCGAAGACTTATTGAAAGAATTCCTAATTGAATGCATGATTTTTTTTCAAAATACTGGTTTTGGATAGCAAATATTTATTGTTTAATGATTTCAGTTCATAAAAATTCTTTTCTTAACAATTTTAACCCATATTTACTCATCGTCCTAAAAATAGGACAGCACATACAAGTGACCTTTATATAAATTCTTTTCAATATTTTAATTCCAATTAAAGACAAAATTAATTATCTATTAATTTTTTATTAATAATTATTAATATTTTTATTAATAATTTTTAATAAATTATTAAAAAATTATTTAAATATATATCTGCTTAATTCAAGTTTAAAATAATTTTGGATAATTTTTATGAATTTTTAATTATTTTAACCCATATTTACTCATCGGCATAAAAATATGACAGCACATACAAGTGACCTTTATATAAATTCTTTTGAATATTTTAATTCCAATTAAAGACAATTTATTTCTCGAAAATTATTTAAATATATATTTGTCTTTATTAAAGTTTAAAAATAATTTTGGATAATTTTTATGAATTTTTAATTATTTTAACCCATATTTACTCATCGGCCTATAAATACGACAGCATATACAAGTGACCTTTATATAAATTCTTTTGTATATTTTAATTGAAATTAAAAACAATTTATTATTCACAAAAATCATAGAAATATATATCTGTCTTTATTCAAGTTTAAATTAATTTTGGATATTTTTTAATATTGCGATTTTTGCAGAATTTTTCTTTTAAATTTTCAATACACATGTTTTTTAAAGTTTTGAACTCCAAGGAAAACATACATATAAATTCATTGAGGTAATATTCTATATTTTTATACCAGTATAAAAGCTATGTCAAAAAAGTTGTGTAGAAGGTCATTTTTCCTTGCATTTCCGACTGTCCTAAAAATAGGACAAAGATATAAATACGAATTAAGGGAAGTTTAAATTGTGAAAGATTTAAATATACAAAAATGATAACAAACAACGATAAGGAGTAAGAATCTGGTGGATGACGTCATCAGAGGCCATTCATTCATGCAGATTCAAAACCAGAATAGGTTTTCTGTAGAGGAAAAAGACTTTAAGGTCTGAATTTAATATTAATTTTCCTCTAAGGCGCCTGAAACTACTCCGGAATATATTGGAAATAGGGCGATGGTGCATTTCATTATTACCTAACACCCATTAGTTAGTAATGGAAATTGTCCTTTCTTTCTCTGTTACATTCTGAACATTGCTGCTGTACAACTGACCCAAGCACCTTACAGTCTGTACGACAGATGTTTATCATGTCCCAGACATCTGGGAGGGGAATAATTATTCTCAAACAAGAGCCCATGAAGTCAGTTTGTATTTTGAAATTCATCGAAGAAGACCTGGTTTTTCTCATTTTCGTATGGTCGGATTAAAAATTTTGGTGCAATTATTTTAAAATAACATGTGAATATTTCACGTGACAGAAAACAGGTAAAGGTACGAATGCGCATACATTCAGAAATAGTCATAAAAACGGAGTGGACTTTTTTGATAATTACGCGGCAGATTTTTTATTCAATTCAAGGGAAAAGAATGGTAGTGGCTTTTATTTATCAATGCGTTTTAAACAGCATTTGCTGCTTCATGGAAACTCAATCAGCTATTTAATGATGATAGTCTCAGCCTGTTTCATTTCCGAAGACATATAACAGTTGTCCTTGCAGAAAATTCGGAGTTCAACAAGTTAATGCGGATTTTGTAAAGCTAAAAATGTAAAAAAAAACCCCAGAAAACCAACAAAGAAGATGCCAGCTAAATTCTAGTGCAGCAAAGCTTGCAACTATCTGTAGAAAACTTAACGCTGAACTACGCTTAAGAGTCTTTCTCCCATTCAACCGAAGTAAAAACGAATCGCAATGAATTGTACCATTGTCATATTTTTAGAACAGCCTGTACCGATGAAACTAATAACAGTTTTGTAATTTTTCATAGGCTCAGTGAGACTCATATTTAAGATTTTATAAAAAAAAATATGAATTTTTTTAGTGCTTTGTACGATATGGGTTAACACATCTTAATTTTAAGACATATGTTAATTACTGCTATGATGTCCGGGCATTAATCGAACATCTACGTACAACTTCGGTCCTTTGCCAAACAAAAAATATCACGTTGTTACTGTGTAAATTTCTACCATTCAGCACGCAAATAATTCTGATTTCTAATAATGTCACATATGCGTTATAGTACTTACTCCTATCTTATATAAAACGAACACACTACTATAAAGTATAACCATGAATAAACAAAAAACAATGTATAATATAATATATACTATAAATAAGTAACGAAAACCATATATAGATAAATAACGAAGACCTGAAGATGAACTGTTCATTTTTATGCAAAATAGCTTCTTCAATACCACGATTAATCTTTAACTTTTTTTTATAGTACTTTATTAGTGAAACAAAATCCACAATAAATCATTGATATCAAGTTCACCAACAATTTACATTTACACTGTCGTCAAACTACAGAGTGATCATAATTGTAATATAAGTGTTGAAAGTTCAATTACTGGGTCAAACGCAACGCCATTTCGCATACACATTATTTAGACCATTGAGAATTATTTCATTAAGAAACGCCATCAGGAGCAAAAGTGACACTGCAGGCTGAATTTAAGCAGTAAAATAGGCATGGAAACTTAAACTTAAAATAGGAACATTTTATATTATTGACTAAAATTTAATAAACATATTAATACAGAAATAAATTTTAAGCAGTTTTCATTTTTAACATTTAACTAAATGTTAAAAATAAAATATAACTGCATTCCCTTGCATTGACATTTGCAATTCCCTTTTTGACTTTACAATTGATATCTTATTTTTTTCAAATTTTTCTTATATTTCATAATTTAGTTAACAAAAGGTGTTCGATATGTTTCCCTTCCACATTATGTTCTTTTTTAAAAAATACTATCGACTGTAGAAAGCAGAATATATCGATCTGTTATGGCTAGCAGTGTTATACAGTTCCTTAAATCAGCTAAATTATCCATATTTCCGGAGTATAAAAGTCGTTTTAAATGCCTTCACAAACAAAAATAAAAGGCAAAAGATCAGGCGAATAAAAATTTGTATAATTCATGTCTCCAGATTTTTTTTTTCATTTGCAAAAGACAAATTGCGAATGTCCGAAAAACAAGAGCAAATATAATTAATAAAAATATTTTTGTGTTAAAATGTCCATTAAATATTAGCGATTCACCATAAAAAGTTGTTTTTATTTATTTTTTAAAAACATTTGATGCCTATTTTAATGCCTGCAACGCCACTTTTACCACTGGTTTTGAAAATTTTAACTTTTTCTTTAATGATCGCACCCCCTTGGTGTAAATGGTAGGTATACGAAGTGGTGTTACGTTTGGTCCAGTAACTCGCATGTAATTGAGCTCCAAACACCTATACTTTTGTAGTGCACCGTGCTATGTCATCTTATAAGTCAGTATCTACCTCCGGACAATAACAATTCCTTTTGTCTATCAATTAAGATGCTCGACTCGGGACCCAAGGATCACCGGTTCAAATCTACGTGTTTGCCAAAGTGGTGACCCGGACGTGATACACGCAACACCTACTTTTAGTCCCACTACTAGATGGCAGCACCAAAAATTACATCAATTCCATCTTCTGATCCATCCATCTGAATTCCATCTTCATATGGCAGCCCTACAACTCTTACAGCAACGCATCTCTCCCAATTCAAAGTCGATGATACATTTCATAGCACAAAGTCTGTGACGCATTTCACAGCACAAAGTCTGTGACGCATTTCATATAGCACAAAGCCTGCACGTGTCTTCGCACAAACAATCGGGGCAGCAATCTGCGCATATGCACGCAGCACACGGAAGTGCAATTATCGCTTTCCTGATATTCAGATAATATCAAAACAAGGTGGGGGTTGCTCCTGTCGTGCACCGTGCTGCGCCATCTTATAAGCCAGTATCTACCTCCGGAAAATGGGAAAGCCTTTTGTCTAGTGGTTAAGATGTTCGACTCGGTAACCAAAGGCCTCCGGTTCAAATCTACGTGTCTGCCAGACTTTAATTGTTATCACTTTAAAAACTACTACGTTACTTTTTTTATTTTTAAAGTCACCTTGTTGTGATTCAAATAATTTCATGGGTTATGAAGTACTAAATATCCTCTGTTCATTTTCATGTTCTGTACTTTTTACAAAATTCCATTATTTCATGAATTAATTTAACAAAAATAATACAAATCCATGTATTGCTTTTTTATTGGAATACAGTTCTACAAGAATAAAAAAGTTTTACAAGAAATGATGTAATTTTCTTCTGAAATATTGTCAATATATTTGGCATACAGATGAATAAGCTATTTATTTTATGACAACATAACAGGATTTTAAGTTAGGAAAATATTTATTTATTCCTCTAATTGTGTAGAAAGAATATAATGTTGATTTTGATAAAAGAATTTATAATATAAAAATATTTTCTTGAAGGATGATTTGAAATTGTTCCATGCGAAAATGCTTAATCTTGTCTTCACATTCTCTTTTAAACTACGATTATTTTTCCACAAGTGAAAGCATACTCCATATGGCACTACTTTTATTTCATCATATGTTGAATTCGTACGCTGAACGTAAAGAATTAAAAATGTTATAATAATGCAATAATTTTACTGCGGTTGAGAAAATGAAATGTTGCTGAGGGTTGAAGTGAGAGGGATAAAATATGAATTAGATTCAAATGTTCCTTAATTCATATATTATGCTTATAAATATTCCTATCATCATCATCATTACTTTGATACATATGTTATTTCAATGATACCAGCTTCTTTAATTGAAAATAAAACTTGAATCGTCTGATAAGGAGAAATTAAGATGATATAAATTGGCTAATACATTAAGATTTAAATTAACCGGATGCAAAAAATGTAAAAGACATTAAAATGTAACAAAATTAAGGACATACGATTAAAATATGCCAAGGAAAAAAGAATCCAAATGGAAAAATGTCATCGGAGGCCACTTCTTCATTATGGATTCTAATTGGAATATGATTTCTGTAGAGGAAAGTGACTTTAAGGTCTAAATTAGAATTTTCCTCTGTGACCTGAACCTATCCCGAAAATTGGAAAAAAGGAAAAACATTTCACAAGAAAGAAATAAAAAGTAGTCTTTACCAGTAAAATCTACTTGTCATCATGGCAGAAAAGCAGACGCTAGCCAAAACAAAGGATGTTTTGTCTAAAGGCATGAGTACCATCTAGTGAGAGACCCACTAACTAAAAAAAAAACTTTTTTGTGATTTTTTAAATTTTTATATATTTTCTAAAATTTTATAATTTTTAAATATTTTTATATTTTATAATTTTTTGTTTAGATTTTTTGTTTCATATTCAAAGAAATTCACAAAAAACATAAAATCTAACACACTAAGAAAATTTTAAAAGCTCTTATATCATATTTGTTGGCAGTAAATATTTCTCTCGCTCTAATTAAACAGATATATATTTGAAAAAATGAAGTAAAATATGTTTCCTAAAGCAATTGTTGGTCTTAAAAGCCTCCTTTTTAAAAAATTCAGCCTCAGATTTATCTTTTGATTAAATGGTTTCCCACTGCAATCGTTTCATGTAGAAGTCTGCGCCTATCCTCTATCAAGGGTAAGATATTTTGATTTTTCACGTACATATTATTTCTATGGGCTTCATGATGGAAATGCTGGTCTTTCATTTCATACCTGCAATGAAAAGAAATTGCAGAAAGAAAATTTATTAGCATAAAATTATCTTTAAAAATATGCAATAGAACATATCTTTATAATAGGAAATATACAGGAATAAATAATGCACCCTAGTCAACAATATTAGATTCTTTACAGTTCTGAATAGCCTAAATGAATCAGAATAATTTTATTTTCTGCTGTTCCGAAACTCTAGCATAATGATCAAATGAACCAGAATCTGAAAGAAAAGTTTAATAATTATTTATAGAAAATTATCTACGATGATCTACCGGAAGTGATTTGTGATCGGTCTACCATTGCCAAAAGAAATTAATATTATTTTTATGGAAAAAATCACAAAATGTCTTGAGAAGTAAAGTAGGTGTGGAAACTGGGCTGATTTGTTAATATACATTGAAATTAGAAAATATACGGAGGGAGAATTGTAAAACATTCTGTATGAATAATTATTTTCGTCTAAAGTTCGTGCATTTAATTCACCCATTTTTGATTTCAAAGAAAAAAAAGTTCTGAGAACAGAAGATATTTTCTATAAAAAAAGGAAAAAAATGTTTCGTGATTTAGATAAAAACTTATTGTGAATTAAAAAGAAGGAAATTACTAATAAATTTAGTTGCAATGTTTATCAAAACAAATTTCTAATATTCACACCATTACTTTTGTGATTCAAAATCATCAGTAGTTATCATCATGATAATAATAATGAACCATTCATTATAATATTAATGAACCATTTATTTGTTATTATCAATTGGAACACCTTACTTGCTATAAAGCAGAATTAATTTTAAAAAAAGCTGAAAGACAATTTATAAAAGTAAAACGAATTTTTAATATTTATAGACATAAATTTTAACAAAATTCAGAAAATAATTCTATGCAAATAACTTTTGTTTAAACATGTGTTGAATTATTTCAAAATTAAAACTCACGTTATAAATAATGCGTATTTCTTACATGCCTTTTAATGATGAACTTAAAAAGTTTTATCAGATGATGTTGCTGTTCCATGTTGAAAATATTAATCAAATACTATTAGACGAGAGAATTTTCTTTTTTAATAATTTGCATTTTTTATTATTCTATAGATAATCTAGATAACTTTGAGTTACGGATGATATTCACATTTGAATTATTTCCTACGGCCAGATCATTTTTGAAGATTTAGAGTAATAAAAAATAACTAACTTTAAAAACTTTTTATATTTCTCTTCAATCTCCCGGAATAAAAGATTGAACATAAAAGAGACTGCGCAATAAGGAAGTAGTAGATTATGATGGATTTAAAAGGAGAAGAGTTGTTTTTGAAGATGAACATGAGTTGTTTAGTATTTTTATAACTAAACTGTTATATTTTTAAGTTTATGTGTGGTTGTCCGTGTTCTTATTTATGCAGGCTAGAAAGAAAACGTATGAATCAATTTTTGAGATTTGCAAGTTGTTTTAGTTTTCATTTAAAAGTTATCAAGATGTTTTTGATATAAACTATAGAAATATCCGAAAAGTTCCAAGAAAGTAGCATTGTTTATGAATTTTGTAGAACATTTTTTTATTTATTCCATCCAAAAAAGAAATAACAGAATAAATTACATGTATTTTTGTCTCCAACAAAGAACAAGGATTTAAATGTAGTCATTTTGTTAAAGTGATTGAGACCTCAGACGATTTCAAGATTTTCACAGAATTTCTGTCTGCCTTTGAAAAAAATGTTATCGTTGACAGAAGTAAAAATGGAAAGATCTTTTCTGCCATTTCCTTTCTGTTTTGGAATAGAAATTGGCAGAAAAAAGAACAATTTGTGTAGAGTGATGAAGACCTACTTTTTCATGTCAAATCAATAAAATATACTGCGACATCTGACAAGGATTTAACACTAGGGTGGGTCGAAAAAAATAAATATTTTTTTTCGGAACGCTTTAGTGCGGAAAAGTTGCCTGAAGAAAAACGGCATGAAAAAATTAAAATCGGTTAACATCTTCTGTTCGCGCATCGTACTTAAAGTTAATGAAAAATTGCAAAAATCACGCCTTTTTTGTAAGTTTTTTAAGTTAGTTAAACCTTTTAAACTAAACATGATTTAGTTTTTTATGCTTGCGTTATGGCTCAAATAACGTAAATAAATTAAATTCTGATCAATAATCTTATTTTTTCCGTTCGCGCAACGTCTCAGAAAAAACAGAAACATACCAATTTTTCGCAATTTTCACTGTGCAACTCTTCGCTCGTTTTGCTAGAACAAAAGGACCCAGAACTCACCACGTGGAGTTCCACCCACATCCTACCCAATTAACCATCCAATTGTTGGGTGTGGTATTTACATTATATTTATAACTACTTACAAAAAATTACCATAGAGTAGGATTCTTTGACTTACTGCGTTTTTTACTTTTTCTTTTTTATATATATTACACATTTAAAGTCTGATTTTTTGGAGAAATTAGGCATAACAGATCTAGACTTCGGTGTTGCTCGGATATAGTCATCTCTAGCTTCATGTGCACATACTTTATTTGAGGCCTCTGTCACAAGTTTGACGCACCTCTCCACAGCCTGGGTGTGACCGGGAAACTTTAGTATTTCTTTGATGGGCGTAGTGTCAGAATTGATGAGTGATTTAATATCATCTTCACTTAGGTCCAGCAGCATTGGCGGAGGATACACTACACAAGAATTCCAATTAATCATTTCAATGTAATCGGAAGCTTGAAAGTTTATCTTCGGTGGCACGAAATTTCTAACAGTCTTCTTCTTTGGGACGATTTGTCTTGCTTTTAGGATCCTTCTGTAACCGAGTTCCCGAATATATTCTCTTTCATCGACAAGCATTGCCAACAGAACATTCTCTGGGTGCGCAAAAAATCATTTCGTTGCATTACTGGATCGACAACTTGAAGTAATTCGTCGGATAAATACCGTGTTGTTTGGATTGCTTGAAAGACATGTTTTGGTCCGTCAATAAAATATTTACTCTTTTTTATGGAAAACCACAGAGACATGCATGATTTTAAGATGAAGCCGACAATTTCTTTTAAGTTTCCGGATGGATTTGATGAATACGTATAGAACCTAAGGACTCGGTTGACCGCATTTAGCCATCTGGAATGGGACAAAGGACCAGGGTCCCCATTTGCCAAGCCTTCTGGACAATGTCCCAAGGTGATTCCATTTGAAATTTCCGACAAATACTATCGGTCTTTGCTCAACAAATTCCTGTCTATATTAGGAATCGAACAATCTATGGGTTCATAATCGACCACAAGGAGTTTGTCACAACAAGTTAGCTGCTGCCCGATTGGCCCACTAAAAGATTTAGGCCCTGCAGTTTGACCGTCAATATGTTGGAGAATGTGGCGAAAAGGAAGCTTATTAAAATGCAGGAGGCATATGCTCCACTGTAGCGGGCGTCCTACATGATTTTCTATTCTGTTGACGACACCGTTCCTCCATGCAGTGTTGGTTACAATGCCATCACACCCTACTACTTCTAGTTTTCTCATTCATCATTAGCTAATGTTGTTAGAATAAACATTCAAACAGCACAAAACAATGCACAGTATTGCACAATGCGCAGCACACACGTCACACACAGCACCAAAGTGTGTACTTCTTGTAACAGACAAAGAAAGACTGAAGTGAAGGCCGTGGTGGATGGTGGCGACTGGCGAGTAGAAGCGCGAGTTGGTGGCGGGGAGGGGTGCGGCAGCATAGGTAGGTAGGGACCACGCCACGGTTCAATCTATTTCAAACCAATTGAATCTAATTCAAGTGAGTTCTGGTTCGTGTTGTTCTAGCAAAACGCACGAATAGTTGCACAGCGAAAATTGCGAAATATTGTTAAACTTCTGTTTTTTCTAAGACGTTGCGCGAACGGAAAAGATTAGATAATTGATCAGAATTTAATTTATTTAGGTTATTTAAACCATAAAACAAGCATAAAAACTAAAGCGTGTTTATTTTAAAAGTTTTACTTATCTTAAAAAATTTACAAAGAAGGCGTGATTTTTGCAATTTTTCATTAACTTTAAGTACGATGCGCGAACGGAAGATGTTAACAGATTTTAATTTTTTTTGTGCCGTTTTTCTTCTTATTGAAATTGGTAACTCTTCCGTACTAAAGCGTTCCGGAAAAAAAAATATTTTTTTTTTCGAACCACCCTATTTAACACCCTGAAAAGAAATGAAGAGGCAGAAATGAACATTAACATACAATTCAAAAGAAAAAGAAGTGGTGATGGGATGAAACGAAGAGTTTTAGTTTGAATTCCAGACTTAGAGCCTTGATGTTCGCGAAATGATTGAATAATATATAGTATAATAGTCATTCTTGTTGTATTAACTGTAACTAACTGTGACTGGAAACAGACGCAACGGCCTCTGGAGCTATGAACATTTAGTAGAGAGCCGCGATGCATCGCCAAGCTGCCAATGGCAAAACGCAAGATGGCCGCTTTTTCGTGTACTTTTATTTATTTTTCGATCCTTCATAGGTTGTGTTTGCCCTGTTTTCCATATCATATACTTTAGTAGCCATCTTACGCTTTTTCCTCGGCGACTTGGAATCCGTTGGCGATATGGAGAAGCGCCAACTAGTGGATTTCAACCAAATGTAATTTTTGAGGCACGTCTTTTTTGCACTTTCAGTGACAAAGTGTGGAATATCCGATCAAAGAATACTTATCAAAGGCTATCATATTTTTTCATACTTCTTTAACTAAAAAGGGTAAACACTTCAAATATACGTACCACTTATCAACAGGTGGTCTCAATCTTTCTAGTTCCAAAGCCTGCCTTCGCTTCAGAAGCATTTTTTCTTCGATTCTCAATTTCTCCTTGCGAAGCCTCGCCAGTTCCATCATGTACGGTGATAGAGGTATCACTCCAGCAACAGACGTCTCCTTCGGAGATCTAGGACTTGATTCTGAGTCAGTGGAGACGTTCCAAGTCCCAGAAGAGGAATTCGAATTGCTCTTGTGATGATACCTATTAAGAAAGAAATTTCAGCAGCAAATGAAAGTAACAAAAACTCAATAAGTGATTTCTTGTAATTCAATATTCAAAGGATAGAAGTTATTTGGTCCTCTCAGTTTTTTACTTTCTTGTATGCGAAGTCAGTATTGAGAAAGCACTGAAATAGTCAAAAAATGTGCCCTTAGTTGAATTAGATTTTGATGCTTTAAACCTCTTTAAACCAGAACAAAATTTTAGAGTTATGTTTTCATCTTTGTATGAATGCGAACACGATAACACAAAAACAAAACGAGCTGAGTGGTGAAATTTGATATTCGTTCTTTGCATCCCAAATTTTGGATCTGTATAAAATTTTGTTGGATATTCGTCAATGCAAAGAGGAATTTTTCCTAAACGCATACTCATTTTATAAAAATTTTACTATGAAACTAAACAAAAAAATCTTTAGTTACAGTTGACTGAAAATATTATAGGTATTTATAATTGTTGCAATTATTTAACCTCCCATCCTAATTCCATCCATGAAAAAATATTGCAGATATTTATTTGCGTAAACTTATCGTAATTATATTAAAATTTTTTTTTCAATGTATAGGAATAGAAAAAATGAACGGCAGTCAAATTGGTGTTATTGAAGAGGTAAACTTTCAAATTTTAAGACAGTGAAAATAATCATTTTCTTTGATTAATAATTTTCCAAATTATCGGTTAAAAACACCAAAATTACAAAACTAAAAAATAGATGGAGAAAAACTGTCTGTGAAGAAGGTAATTTTGATTACTTTTACAGTTTTTCTTATGATGGCAAAAAATATTTGGTTACCTAACAAAAAAGAAAAAATCGAATTACTACAAAAGCTATATACCAAAAGTTAAAAAAACACAGAAGCTATAAAGCTAAAAGTATACCAGAGAGTTCAGGACAGAAAACTCCGGTTTTTAAAACTATGTATTGTAACACACAATGAATTATCAATATATATGATAACACATTCTTATGTATATTTTTTATTTCAGTAAGGCAAAATATATGCGACAGTCGTCATCCATTGCCATGTTTAATTAAAATGCCTCAAATAATTTAAAAGTCAAAATTTATTTTGTTCATCATAACTAATTTGTTCATTTGCTTATTTATTTTCACTACATACACAAACTGGCTAATTTATACCAGTCGTTTATTTCTGCCCTGCATAAAATTTGTAAATTATAGTAATTAAAAAATTAATACTCAGATAATTGCACGTGCACAATGACGTAATTCGTTAAAGTTGTGTTTGTTTGGGGACTTCTCGCCAAATTTGGTATTCATGGCAGTTGTTCTGAACTAGCAATTTGGCGAATTTTGGGATGGTTGGCGCGAAGTTGCCGTCTTTGGCGAGACACCGCGCCGTGTTCTTAAGTCTTACATAATCTTTTTCCCATTAAAAAAAATTTTACGAGAACCAAAATTTATAACATGAAAACTAAAAGCAGCGAATACCAAATTTCAGGGTTGCTATAATTAAAGTTTACCTATTTAGAAAGATCTAGAGCCCGATAAAACATTCTACTAGAATGTAGTGCAAGTGAAGCGTTCTGATAAAAAGAAGTTAAAATTTCGTCAACAGATGGCACTGCGCCAAAATCCAAGTTTAGGCTCTAGAGCTAATTGAATTAGCCAATTGTAACTTCAGCAATAATGAATTGAATTTTCTTCGATTTATCTAACAAAATATCTGTAATAATCACTTCAGATATTTTGATTGAACAGATTCATAAAAACTGTTACTATTTATTTACTTTTCGTTCTGATATTTTTGGAGTTTTCTGAGACCGAACTAACTTGGAAACTAACTTCAGCAAAAAAATGGCAAAGGCACAAAGTCCCACAGATACATTATAAGACAATACGCATTTAATACATTACATAACAATATGCATATAATACATTTATAACAATATGCATTATAAGACCGATTTTTTTTCAGATTTGTGTGCTTCCATAGATTTTGAAATAAATAAACAATTGCGATTTAAGCCATATAAACGGCTTTAGGGACTTTTGATTGGCGAACTTTAAGTGTAACAACACCTTGCATTTACTGGGAGTATTATCATTTCTAAAGACATGTTAAATACGTAGGTAAGTCAAATATTATCCGCACTTCAGCAAGAAAAATAGTTCTAATAAGAAATATGGCTGCTGCGCATGCAGACGTCGCATTTTTAATATTGTAGTTACGTGAGCGAAGTTTGGTTGTGATAGCGTCATTTCTCTTCAATCACATGAGAGTAAACATGACCATACTGAACAGCATTAAGTCATCTGTTTCCTCTGGCTGGAACCACACAACCGATATCAATCGGACAGAACACGGACACGGAGCCTCTGCCACTCAAGGTTGCTGATGTTGTTTTCCTACAGAACAGGACTTGCAAGCCGTGGTGAATCAATGGTCGGCCTCCAACCAAAATACCTTTCTCTTAGGAAAGAGCTTTAATACAGCCAGATGGATAATATTTTTAATCATCTTATTAGCGTTTTGATGTGTGTGTTGTTTCCTCTTTCTTTTGATTATATGCTTTTTAATGTCCAAATCTCCATCGTCCTTTGTTTGGGAAAATTCGGGCTATGAGAAGCTATGTTTGGCGTAATGCTAGCTTCTTACAGAAAAATTTCCCAATTATTATTTTGAATCCATTTCGAATAGTTCTTAGCCCTTGAAAAAGTGGACTAGAATGGATTCCTTATTTATTTATTTTTTGGTTTTATTCGATTAACTCTGAGTTTATTTTTATTTATTTACTTATTTATTTGGCTTTCTTTGTATGATCTTGATATCCCTCTCTTAGGAAATAGGGGAACGGCGAGTAGTACGGGCCACCTAGTGTTTCTAGAGACCATTTCTAGATAGCAAGTCATTATTTTACCTACAATACAGCCACAGCATCAGTCTGCCATGGGCAGATACTGATTGGCATAACTGCTCTGTTTCGTTCCTAGGAAATTTTCTTTGTTTGTGACCCTATAAGTGGTTGCTTCGTATAATTTTTGACGACTCCTCGCACTTTTACGGACATTAACAAAATTATGAAAGTGGTGTTATTATTTAGCTCACATTATTTAGATTATGGCTTGGAGGTTTCATCTTGCAGCCTTTAACCGACTTGAGCCGTCACCATGTTTTTCTTTTCAATGTTGGTCGGGTAGAATGGGCCATGTGTAAAACATACATTTTAATGAAAAAATGCCTAAGTTCAGGAAGAAGCCTGAAGCTGAGGGTCAAGGAGAGTGATTTGCGGGTGCCATGAAAACTTGCAATTGCAAGGGGACGTGGTGGTCTAGTGGTAATGTAACGACTTTGGGGCCGGAGTGTCCAAGGCCCGAAACCCGATAACACCCAACCTACGCTGTGTATGGGGCCTGTTGTACGCTAAACCATACGCCGTGATCAAACGCCCTCCCGCTGGTGTAGCTCGGAAGTTTGGAGAGGGGAGGGGGTGCCAGCTCAGGCGTCGTCTCCGTCATCTGGGCACGGTTCAACGGGATGTTAATACAAATAAAATAAACTAATTTCAATTGCAAGCGTTTTGAAAAATAAATCGTCTGAAAAGGCTGCATAAGACCATTTACAGTGCGCATAGAAATGCGCTGCAAAGAAGAAAAATTAATTAAATAACTAATAACAAACTAAGATTAAATAGCTAATAAGATAACGATGGAAGTGTAGGAAAATTTCTTTCTATTTTTGTAATTTGGCTACAGACTCAAAATATATCCATTTGTAGGCAAAAAAATTATTCATTATTATTTTAAATCTTGTGTTTTATAGTGTGGCCCATATTACGCGACATATCTAAATTTTTGTACATTATCTACTTAAAAATTAGTTGTCATATGTAATTTGCACCGCTTATTTAAATGTGTTTAATATAATCAACATGAAGAAAAGTGTACAAAGAAAGGTTTTGAACAGTTATAGCGCATTCCAACTGAAAATATAAATTTTTTATTAAATTTTCCTTATGAGGCCGATACCACACGCTGTTCCCCTACATATGATTGTCGACCGCTCGACTAAAAAATTGCTATGGAAAGGGAGTGTGTCAAAAAAAAGGCGTCTTTAGTCACCTCCAGCTTTCTTTACCTATCTGTTCAAAAATTAACCTTCCGTCTGGTGCATCTAATCTGTGAGATGAAGCACCCATGTTTTTTTGTGCCTAAGTGCGGGTTTTACGGAGAAAGGTGTGGCTCCTCTAGTAGCTTCCTAGCTCCCTACCACTCACACTAGGGTATCGTGGTTTTTTCTATAGTGCACTCTTGATGTACGAGAGGGCACGTTAATCTGGTAGATGAGTTGCGCCCGATTATGACTGTATTTTTAATTTCCTAAACTTCTCAATACTTCTTTTTATTTACCTGCAAAAGTTCAAATACCCGTCCCAACTCCTAATTCAGTGATATTGAATGTTATTTCCAATATATTGTTTCAAAAATGTCAAATAATTGAAGGCTGTCAACGGCAACTGTTGTCATTGCTAAGGAACCTTATAGGAAAACAAACGTCAACTCCATCCTGAATTCCTGGACATTCTGCTAGTTGAAATTGTAAGGAAATACAAAATCGTTATTTAAAACACAAATATAGCTTTGTATGTCCGAACAGTTAAGTTTGATAAGCTTTTGCTTGAGCCTAACAAAAATTTAACTTTTAATCTAACAGATGAGTTGAGCCCGAACGTGTTAGTATTTTTATTGCGTCCTACTGAAGGTGAAATGCTAATGATTTTTGACTTACTCTAGCATCTGATATATGTATATGCATGCGAGTTACCTGTTGTGAGGGAAATTTACTTCTGCGGGATTTGCCTTTGGTAGATTCAAATTATTCATTAATTCCTTCCGATGGTCATCAGATTCACTTTCCTTAATATTTCGGTTGTAGATAGTCGACTTTACATTATCTTTCGGGTTGCTTGATGTTTCTGTCACACAAGGAAATGTTACAGAAGTTGAGAATATTTGATTGCTTCCACTTAACTCGAAACGTTCAATATTTTTCCTCTTAGCAAATGTGGTTCTGTTACAAACATTTGTGTTTGTAAGAGTCATTCCTCTGTTTATACAACCTGTGCAAAAGTTTTTCGTCAAAATGGGAGACGACAGTCGTTTGTTATTTAGCACAACATCTGGCAGCAGCAGTTTCATGTTTTCTTGGGGATAATTCACTTTATTCGGAAGCAAAACTTTCATTCGGAACTTGGTTTTATCTGGCTTATTGATACTTCCCACCAAAGGCAAGCTATCCTCAGTTCTTTCAACTGGTTCATCTTCTGAAGAAGAACCAGAAACTATTGGATGAGTCTCTTCTAGATGTTTCTCGAATTTGTTTAACATAATTGTATCGAACTCTGCAGTTGCATCTTCTTCTTGTTCTTTCTTAGTGTGGCGGAGATCGGGCAAAAGATGATTTAGAGTCAAGGGACAGTATTTCCGAATGGAATATTCTTCATCTGGTGGTAAGAAAATGTGAATTTCGGAACGTTTATTAGAAGATAATCCATTTTCAGGGGAGGTCTGCTTCAGATGCAAAGGCCTTAGAAACCAAGAGGAAGACGTTTTCAATAAGCTGTTAGTCATGATGAATTCTTTGAAGATAAAGATGAAGCTGAATTCTATGAAGATAAAGTGAAACAAAAGATTAATATCAGCCTTTAATAACAAAAATCATTGATAACAAAATTATCATTTATCTAAAAAATGTTCATAACCCATTTGCATCCTAATAATCGCTGACGATGACTATAAATTATCACCAGCCGGAATATCTGCACGATTAATGATAAGTAAACAGTCTTCGCGATCGTAATAACTCTTATGATACTCTCGTTAATGATAACTCTTGGAAAATAAATTTTTGTTGCATTTTATACAAGCACTTGTTCGTACCTAATTCGAGTATGCTAATTTCAAATATGAAGTTAGATTTTTTTTGTAAATTGTAGGTTTGTCACTAAATAACATTTTTAGTTTTTTCTGAATTTATAACCTTTTAAAAAACGAATAAGCTTATAATATTAGTTAAAAAAACAATCAAGAAATAGGCAAAAACTTATTTTTGCAGAGTAATTGGTACTAAGTATACAATAATTTACACGTGTAACTTTTGTGCTTGTAAACTTTATGAAGGCTATCTAGTTTCACGGTCCAGCAGTAGTCCACCATCATATGTTCTCGTGGTGCCCCGAGGGAGGGAAATCAAGATAGCAGAACCTGTGTTGATTTTTCTTGCCGATGCCCTTTGTCTTTACCAGGCACAATAGCAGTTAGTTATATGAGCAGTGAATTCTCGTCAAACCACGGAAATTCTGAACCACTAGATCAAGCGACTACGGTAGCGTATTTCTCAAGTCGATAACTCGGGTCTTTATACCATGTAACCATATTTAATCTCAAATTTCATCAAAACTAGAGATTGTAAAGAGAAATCCGCAATAAGAAAATATCTTAACTCTGATATCTTATCCTTTAATTTCTAAGACCGTTGGGATAGAGGGAACGTCCCAGTTCCTCTTTCAAAGATATCCAAAATTTACCCCCCCCCAAAAACCGGAATCGCAGCTGGCACTCTCGAAATTCTAAGAAAACCCCTATTCCCCAAACCCGTCTGGGCTAGCTATTCTACCGAAGAAAGCGTGCGCTGCGGGTGTGAAATCATTCACACTTAACGACAGGGGATGGAAACTTTATAGTGATATTCGGACGTTTCGGACGGAAGCAGTGTTTTAAATGTAAAGACGTTTGGGACATTCCCGTATCGATAGAGTTAAATCAGGTGCAAAATTTTATGCAACAATGAATGGAAAAAAATCCTAGTATAATTGATAGTCGTAGTGTACGAATTCTTCCACTAACGGATGCTAATGGGTTAAGGCGTTCTTACACTACAATCCTAAATTCTGTGAACTTTACACTTAAAGTAAGCCGGATCGGCCTGGTGAATAAAAATATAGTAAACTTGCAGAAAAATTTCATGTTAATTATTTAATACAGCATCATTTTGAAATAAAGTTTTATAAACAAAAATGCTGTCAATGTTTAGAGGAATTTTAAAATATTAAAGTGAGTAACTTAAAGATATTTTTATTTGGACAATATTTGCAAATGATTCAAATTTATGCAATTCTCAACGAATTGTCTATTTTTAGTTTACTTTGACCTCTTTTAAATAGTTTAACTTTTTAAACCCGAGACGACTATTTTCTTCTAGCTCCTTTAAAACCGGGACATATTGGGAGGAAGCGACATGAATTGGACTCTTCCAATCTGGGTTGTCATTAACCACTCCACCCCCTGTTATAACTTTCCCTTAAGGCGTACGGAAATGCGCTGCGGTTTGCAAGGATAATTGGACCCTCCACCTACCGCGCTTATCTCCTAAGTCAGGGGTTTTCAAACTTTTTTCCCTCGCGTACCTCTTCATTAGTCTTTTCATTTTCGCGTACCCCTTACTGTCATACTCCCCTCCCCAATCATCCGTCTATGCAAAGAGTTTTTATCAATAATGTTAAGGGCTTAGCAGCGGTGTAGTCGCAATATAATCGCTATCGGAACGCTCTAAAAATAGTGTCGGAACGCTCTGACCTGGGTGACAAAAATCGCTCTATTTTAAGGACGTTTCCACCATTTTTTTCTCATATATTTCTCTTAGAAAAAAAGCAGTGCCGGAACGCCGCTCCGTGTCCACTACACCCCTGGGGCTTAGGTAAGCTTAAGAGTCAAATAACGCGATTTAATGGCATTTAAAGGACTTATTTTAAATTTTATATTTTGTTCCAATTTTTAAATAGTATTAGTTAAACGGCAAAAGAAATAAAAACAGTATTGTAATAATTTCACATTAACTTATAAGGTTAGCTAAAAATTACATTTCGTAATAATCAGTTATTCAAGTGCAAGAAAATTTCAATGCAATCGTTGAACTTGTTTCGGAGCTGAGTTTTATAAAATTGGGTTCAAATGAAGTAAGGTATAAACTCATGTCTGGAGCTGCGTCAAGCTTATTTCGATATTTATTCTTAATCTATACTTATAAAAGGCAATGTTTGTTTGTGTGTGTGTGTCTGCGATGTCCAGACGAATCTATCGCACTTCCAGCCATGAAATTTGGCATACAGTTAGTCGTAATGGTGACTTTTTCATTTTGTTGAATCCTGAATCCACGGGCAACGCCGTGCGCGTACTGCTAGTATATGTATAAGACGAGAATGCTCTTTCCACAAGTTTTGTGTTCGTGGTATTAAATATTTTATTGCTTTAACACCGAGTTCTTGGCACTCTTCTTTCACTGCTACCCAGAAAGTCAATCAAATTTCTTTTTTTTAATTCAGATTCTAATGAAGAATCATTGGAAAGCTCAATTAATTTTTCTTTTTCAGAAATTGTTAATTTTTCAGCTTTTTGAAAATACGCTTCGTTGAATGGATTTAAAATTCACATATTTGCATCACTGCGGTTCGGAAAATATTGTCTGAATGACAACTTATGTCCTTTTAAAAGTGATATTATTCTAGGTTTTACTTATTTGGTTAATTTAAGTTAGCTCTCAGATAAAAAGTTGTGAAGTGTCTCAAAAACTTCATACTGCATTTTTTTAAATACAGGATTCCCCAAAATTCAGCTTCTTAATCATAGACTCGATTTTGTCAGTTACCTTAAAATGGTTATGGAATGGTTCTGTAATCCTAAATTAAGTTTATTTATTTCTGAAAAAAATGTCAGATAAGTACGCAAGCTGCTGCAACCATTCACTTTCATAAAATTTAGAGCTCAGTGTAAAAGGGTGGTCTTCAAAGAACGTATGAACTTCATGTCTCACAATCTTGCGAGTACATTTCCTCGTGAAAGCCATCTCACTTCTGTGTGAAAAAGTAGCGTAGTATCTAGGCTGCCCATGTCTCCACACAAAGATTTGAACAATCGGGTGTTGGTTGAATTAGCTGCTAAATGGCGCATTAGTAAAGATGTTTTCATGCTGCCATCTTATTTCTCTCCACAAACAACGCAGAGTGGTTTGGGACAATCTTCATCACCCGTAGAATATTTTCTCTTCTTCGGAGACGCACTGATATTTTGAGTTTTTTTTAACAAATCAATTTTATTTCTTATCTGAACAGGCCAATCAGTCGGCCTGTGCACTTCATGATTATCATCTTGGTGATCCACAGTTATTTCCATAGCTGCCAAATCGGTGGTTCGAATTTCAATTCTAGATGTCGATCTCCAGTTTTCAACCACTTGTCCGTTTTGAGAAATCAAACTGAAGTCACTCTAAAGATAAGCACTTCGAACTGAGCACGCATAGCCTACAAACACCAGTTTTGTGCCACAAAACAAACCAAACAAATCGAATTGAGCACCCATAAAAACTCAAAGCTTGATTTCTAAGAACAGTCGTTATTTATTATGCATTCCAATCGAGCAATTAATTGCGTTTAATCATGCTTTTAATAAAAACAAGAATCTTCGAGAGGATTCCGGATTATTCTCGATAAGCCTTTAACTAGAAGAACAAAAATAAAAAGCATACCACACTGGCTCCTAGTGAAGCTTTTGCGAACACACTGATGATTCTTGCATAATCGGGGCTGGTGAAGACAAAATATCAATCATTTACCAGGTGTTCTTTTGCTTTCTTTTTTCTTATTTTGAGCGTAGGTTAGACTAGCACAACTTTCACTTTTACTTTTCACACGAACTTAGGAAAAATACAGGGAAAAAGAAAAACAAAATACTGTAACTTTTTTAATCTTATATTTTCTCGTGTCCGCCATTACCGACTTTGATTTCGCGTACCCCCAACTGGTTCTTCGCGTACCACAGGTTGAGAACCTCTGTCCTAAGCGATCTCAGAACCACCCCTCAAAAGAAGCCAATCGCCTCAGACCGGCCTTCTTCGCTGTTAAAGGGAAATTTTTAGACCGCCTCGATCGGTGTCACAGGGTTAAAACATTTTTCAGTTGTGGGAATAATAAAACATACATTGAGTAACAAACACAACTTTTTAAAAAAAAATATGTTTAGATTTTATTTGTTGGTTCAAAATATTCTGCTATTTAAATTGTTACTTGGTATAAAATGCACATTTCAGGTTATCATTTCATGGCAAAGTGATATACATTTTTAAAAATTAACATCCGGCAGTATTCTGCCGTCGTTCTGTGAAATACGTCCGTGAAATCTTGGGGTCTTGCAGACTTAATTGGTTTCTGAGGTATATAAAAGATTAATGTATTGATTTATAAATTTAGAGACTAAAAATGTTGATTTATGAAAAACAAATATTTCATCTGACTGAATTTTTTTTAATATTTAGAACAATTTAGAAAAATAATTGAAACATAAAACTCTTATTCATGATTTCCAAATATATTTGTTAAAAAAAACCAGTTTTATTGCAATATTTTAAACATCTAGTTTGATAGCATCAATATTATTTAATATATCATACCTCAATAAATTAACCTTCACTGTGAAGTGCCATCTCTTTTGAAGGAACAATAAATACATTATAATGTCCAAAAATACAGGAAATTTCGATAAATCTTTTATCAGTCAACTTTACCAAAAATTGTGCAATGATGATTATGTTACGGAGTGTAAAATATCACAAAAGATTTTCGAATTTGGTTAATTATATATCGTTTCTGTCGTATTAATTTTACATTGCAATTAATTAAAATTTACAGCTGAATTTCAGACTCTTATATGTTTATGACAAAATAGCAATTTTACTGATAAACTAAATATGAGCATATAGTTTTTGAATTGCATGGCACCTAATTCAAACGAAGTTGATTTTTACTTAAGAATTACCAACAATTTCATTTTAAGAACGAAATTGACATTTCATAAAACCATCTTTCTAATCAACACAATTTCAAAAACTAGATAATTACATGTATATATAGAAATTAAAGGTTTTTTTTTAGTAGTGGTGCATTAGATCTGTATTTTGTAGTATCATGGCGTTTCATCGTTAAGAATCCAAAACAAAATGTAAGCCTGTGAAAAAGAAAGAAATATATCATACATTTCGAATTTAATAAGAATTTAACAATGTAAAGCTTGCTTTCAAAAACTAACAAATAAGTACATTTCTGAAATTCTTGAACTGTGGCAGTAATATTTTCTGTGAAATGGCTATTTATGCAAGCGGAAATCATGAGATGAATAAAAAACCATTTCTACTATTTCATTTTACCAAGTGGAAAATGAAAAATTTCGGTCCAAACATTCGGAGATTTCTGAAATTTCTATTCTCAGGGTTGCCAACAAAATGAAGAAGGTTACCACATTTGGCGAGAAATCAATTTTGCGAGGGAAAAAAATTCAACTTGGCGAACCGAACGATGTTCTTCAGTTAAGCCAAAAAACCCGTTGCCTGAAGAATTTTTTTGTGAGGTAGAGTTGTAATTGATGAATAAATAAGCAAATCTTTATGACTGATTTGAAATAGCATATCTAAGATGCTAAGTTTTGTATACCATCGCAGCGCCATTACCCAAGGCTGTGTGAATTTCACACTTCAATGTCTCACTATTTTTGGTTTAATCGAAATAGAAGTCGTTGCTTATGAATGATTCAAATAATCGAATTCGTCTTATAATTCTGCGTGTATCGTAATATTTTAATGAAGGTACTCCAAAAGAATTTTTCTATTTCAATTACGAATCAAAATATTAAAAGAAATGAGAATTTTAAAGACCAAATGTCCGACATTTTGTTGTTCTGATAGGTTCTACTTAATTTTGGTTTTAGTTTCTTTTACCCTTTGAGTATTTCTTTTGGCTATTATGTCAACTGGAGCTGACAACGGCGTCGTCAAATTTTTCCGACATGAATCTATACATTTAAAATAATTGGCAAAAGAAGAGGACAAGTCCCCCTAGCTCCAATTACTGGACCGGTTTCGAAAATTTTAATTTCATAAGGAAGCTTATAACCCGTAGATGTGTCACCAATCGTCGCAAATTTTAGCTAGGATGCCATGATTACACTTTAAAAGTATCTATAAAATTATAATCTACATGTTATAATCGATTTCTAGTTAATGCAAGACAAAGCTGAACTATGTTGAAATCTAATGAAAAATACTTGATTGCAAAACGATGTTCAAGACCATTGTTAGTTTTGCCGAATTTGCACTTCAGCTTAATTTGCCATTAAGGTCAAAGACCTAAAATTTGAAGTCTTAAGTTTTGTTTAATGAGTGAAAAAGTATCATGATCTTTAAAACTTTGGTCAAAATGTTATTTTTAATGTTGAGTTTAAAGCTTGCTGAGAACAAGAGACAGGATTTACTATGATTTTTCCTTTTGCGCATTTCTTATTCCGTATACCCACGTAGCACCAGATATTGTCTTATATCATAAAATTCGAGAAAGTAATATCGTACAATATTTTTCCCAATATTGAAACAGTGTAAAACGTAAGACTTTTTCAATACTGTACAATGTTTTTTTCATGATATTGGATAATGTCATATAATACTGTATAATATTATACCATATTGAATAATATTGTACTATACTGAATAATATTATATAATATTGTATAATGTCATATAATACTGTATAATATTATACCATATTAAATAATATTGTATTATACCGAATAATATTATATAATATAACATTATAGTGAATATTTTAAAAATACATTTTAGAAGCATGAAAAAATGTTAATCACTTAATTTCAATGTGCTGAACTTATGGGGAACACTGTGCGATTTTTTGAACACCTCTACTTACAACGAGATTTGAACCCGGGACCTTCTGCATGCGAACCAAGAACCTTACCTCTGAACCAGCCAGACTTACATCAGAGAGCGTAAATGATGATAATAAAATGTAGTTACAAAGTTCGGATCTCTACGAAATTTCATGCTCATTCATAATTAATCTGAATAGTTTTCTTAATTAAATTATCTTTTATCGTTACAGTTTCGAGTTCAAAATGAAATTAGAAGTCAAAGAGGAAGCAATTTTAGCTCTTATATCTAAGTTTCCTATTTTAATAAATTAAAAGGCAATAAGGTTTAAAAGTAATTATAATAATATGTTTGAAAGGTTTTGAAATTTATTTATTCCTCTTTCAATGTATTACGAGACGCCTTGAACATTTATAATAACAGTATTGATTGAAAATCAAATACAAGATTCGGAACAAAAAATCATGTCATATTTTTACGATGAGAATAACACTCATTTTTTTTTCGTCCATATCGTGAGAGCTGTTTTATGGTTAGCTTCCTTAGCTGAATCCGGCCCGCCTTTTATATACAGTAAAACAAAATGACTATGTAAACATTATTATTCAAATGAACATTTTTTAAAAATACTTTTTCAGACATATCATTCAATACTGTTTAATATAGCGTTATTGTATTTTTGTGCTGCCATCTATCGGACATGAGAATAACTTCACCTTAAAATATTGATCAATGCTGATCAATGTAAAAATCAAAATATCATGTGCATTGTATTGTATAGTATGATATAATATTCAGCATCTTAAAAAATAATTGTTCCAGTGGTGTTTTTGTAATAAAACCTCCAATCGAGTGATATCCTGAGTTAAAATGAAGATTTTTGTAAATAAACATTGTTTTTATATTATTTGTGAAAATTTAGTATCTCGGAAATACTGATACATACAATACAATACTTATTACAGTATTCGGTGTTCCTCGGTGTTCATAATATTGTATAACATTGTGCAAACATTGTATAATATTTCTGTGCTACCTGGGTAATATTTCTATTATTTCTTAATACTCATTTATGATTTGGCTTATCTATTTAATCCCGAGGCGACTTTTTTTCCTAGCCCCTTTCACATCGGGGCTTTTTGAAAGGATGCGACATGAATTGGACTCTCTCATACCGAGTGGTCATTTACCCCATCCCCTGCCATAGCCTTCCCTTAAGGCGCAGGGAAATGGTCTGTGATGGACAAGGATAATTGGACCCTCTAACGTGCTTATCTCCGAAACGATCTCAGAACCTCTCCTCCCCCTCAAAAGATTCCAACCACCTCAGACCGGCTTTCGTCGATTTTAAGGCAAAATTTCTAGACCGCCGCGCTCTATATGACAGGGCTAATGAAACGCTACACAACTTTTTATTTTAGCAGAATTTAAATAAACTGGTGTAGCACTTCATACGGTTTCATTTTTGCCATTTCACTTTTCCTCAAAGG
>BGPR01001696.1:85214-107856 GCA_013235015.1 Araneus ventricosus
ACTAGGTATATTAAATGGGTGGTATGGTAAACTAGGTGTATCAAGTAGACGTGAAGAAGATGCATCCTGCAAGTAAAATCCATTTTTCTTGTAAAATAAATATCGCAGGAAGTTAGGATCTCACATAAAACTGCAATATTCCAGATTGGATCGGATATGAATGTAGTACAATACCTTCAAGGCATGTTCACTGCAGAATTCCCAAGTTTTGGGTAGAGATATCGTACAATATCTTGTGCTAATAGAGTTCGGAATTTGCAATTGTGGGACATAAAACAGTTTATTTAATCCTTTCGAGACTGACGGAACATCTAAGTACATTCAAATCAATGCATTCAAAAATCAGTCTTGAAAGGATTAAGACGTAATGAGAAACTTAATTATTATCAACAAAGGAAAAGTTAATTCGTGCAAATAAATTGTACAAAATAGAAAAATTATATTCTGAGCAAACTCAAATATTGTATGATATTCTGTTTTATTCAGAACCATAATTATAGAGATTTTTTTTTGATACATTCATCTTACAGAAAAGTGTCGTTTGATACATTAGCAAATACTTTCTGTGTTTCGACTAGTAGATGACTTACACTTTCTATTTCAATAGTAAAAGTTTTTTGGATCCGGTTTATCCTTTTAAATTCAAAAAAAGATTGAAATTTGATGGGAAATATTTACGAAACTGGGTTCTCAGGCAATTCAAATGATTAATTAATGCTTTAGCATCAAAGTTTCAAGACACAGAATTTACATTCTATTATGTTTGCAAATGAAAATATTAAGAACATAACTGAGAAGCTGTATTTTTAATATAATTCATGGTCCTGTCAGTATATTATCAATTTATTCAGTTAAAAAGTAATTCTCTTCACTTAGAAAATAATTCGAACTTCTCTTAAAACTTCATTTTAAAAAACATTTCATGTTAATGCGGTATAAAGTAAAACAATAAATGCCTTCCAAATGCATAATTAATGTTAAAAAATATATCAGTTAAACCAGTATTTCACTTCCTATTTTAAAGATTCGAAAGAAAAGAGAAAAATTGTAATATTTCTGAAAGCAATCCAAATTGGCGCCAGAGTCAATTCGTCAACTATTATTATCTCGAGATGAAAAGAAACTGCTTTGAAATTCAACTTAAACAAAATCTCTATTGATTACTATTATGTTTAGATCTTCAAACTAAAAATTATTCTTATCACAGAACTCTATTTTTTTTGTCAACATCCACTGGTAGTTTACATTTGAATACATCAGAAAACTTTCTTTGATCTATTAAGATAAGTGTTTTTTGTAAGAAAATAATTTATGAAACAAAGTAACTCAGAAAAAAAATTGGAAAATCCATTGAATTTTTTTGTGTACAGAAATTTATCGTGTTCCCGTAAAATAAAATTTATATGCTTCCCTTTCAGAATCAATTGCTTTACAAATTATTTTTCGATAGCAGTTTGTTTTCTTATAGGAAACGATATACAGGGTGATTCTAAAACGTTCGACTAAAGATTGTACTTTGCCGAATGTCTTAGAATCGATACACTGAAATATACAGATTTTGTAATAGAATATATGTGTGGGAACAGCACTCTAAGATGGCATAGTGCTCTATCGTAATTAGTCGTTCCTGATGTCTTATGGCATAAAGTGTCACAATAGGAGTTAAATTTCGTCATTTTTGCATTGCTACGTCAATTGTACGTCAATTTAAATTATGACGTTACTTCTTGTGCTTCATCCTGTTGGAGCCACTTCCGAATGTGACCTGCTTGAGGAACATCAGAAAGAAGTTCCAACAAAATATTTTGTATAAAGATGCCGGGGAATTCGGTAGCTTTATATTCGGGGAATTGTGTTCTGAGTACATAATACGAGCAGCTGCTGACAGAAATGGAGCAGCTTGTAACGTCCAGCCCGCTAATTTAACAGACCATCCGACTAGAGCCGTCGCACTGCACCCGAGTTAGCTACGCCAGGAGATCAAATTACATTAGAAACTTTCTTTCCTCCCCCGCAAAAAGAAAAAAGAAGAAGCGAAGAGGACTTTGGCGCGAATGTTGTGTTGTGATCTGAGATGACGCGCTGTGATGACAGCATTGAGAGATCAGAACATTGAATCGGCTGCTATCTGAAATGTTTAGTTCCCTTTTGTTTTTAATTAATGTAAATACCTGTAAATAATGGTGATATTACTTATCATTAAATTATATTAAATGAAACGGTTGTCTGTTTGTTACAAGCTGCTCGTATTATGTACTCAGAACACAATTCCCCGAATATAAAGCTACCGAATTCCTCGGCATCTTTATACAAAATATTTTGTTGGAACTTCTTTCTGATGTTCCTCAAGCAGGTCACATTCGGAAGTGGCTCCAACAGGAAGAAGCACAAAAAGTAACGTCATAATTTAAATTGACGTACAATTGACGTATTATGGACCCCATTTGGCTTGGGGGAGGGTGACAGCTTTATTTGTGCGCCTAGTTCGCCATATTTAACGAATATGATTTTTTTTTGTTCTGGGGAAACATTAAGAGTATTCAAGAGCAGAGAGCCTAAAGAAAATGTGCGTGAACTGCCCTAGATCCTTACTAGTGCACGTGAATTCACGCGCCTCTGATGTATTAGTCTTGGTAATGGCAATTTCTAGCACCTCTTGTAAACAAAAATTTCTCTCTTTTGACCTTACCTTTCGCTCTTATCTGCTGTTTAAACCTTCTGTACTAGCTATCACTTAAACGTGCAATTTTCTATCACACCTTGCATCGAAATCGGTTAAAGAATATGAACACAGTTATTTAACACGTGCAGAATTAGAAGATAAGGCATAGAATGATCCTAAAATAGGTCACCTTTGTTATCGCTGCTTTGAATACTAGGCGGAAAAGGATTTTGACAAGTACTGTAATAAGGGAACTTGTGGTCTTATCACAGTTTGGATAAGAGAATTGTTTAAAATGTAAAATGTTGAATGTATTTTTATTTAAATAAATGTGTGGATGCTAAGCAAAGGTAAACAGTCACTACTGACTTACTTTGTGCGTCCATATAAAATAAAGTCCAGGATATGTCTAATGAGGGGAACTTAAAAACAATCAACTAGAAAAATTAGAATTAATTTATAAATGAAATTTTAATTTAAACTTTAAACAAGAACAACAAAAAATTATTTATAAACAATAAAATTTAGAGAATAAAATTTAAACAGTGTTTAAGTAACGCGCAATTGCAGCAGCGTAACGAAAAAACAGAGAACGCTGGAAATCAATATCATCCAAAGAAAGCCCAAAAACAACGATGAACAGAGGTAATCGGAAAAAACTAAAAGCTAACAAGGAATCTATTCTAGTCCATTTTTTCAAGGGCTAAGGACTTTATTCGAAATGGGTTTATTCTAATGGGTGGAAGATTTCCTCATTTCTATTCTTCGACATGGGGCCTCCTCTTTAACCTTTTAATACAGTTTCCTCTATTAATCGTTCAAATAGCTATAAATATTATGGGACAAATCTTTAAAAGAAGATGCGCTAGGTCATGTTGGCCCTGAACTGACATAAAATGCTTTCGAGAGCATATATGACTTAATTAAATATGCATACCTGCTTATGTTATGTCTCCATGCACGCTCATTCATGTTTTAAACATAATATAAAAGTGACGAAATTATAATGAATTTCGTGTAAAGATTTATCTTCCTGGTCTTGAAAGCTCCATATTCTGCCTCGTGTTATAATTATGGCTGATCAGACGCTTTTGAAAAGCAGCTGATTGGGTGATTTTAATATTTTCTGATAAATGAGAAAAACACAATTTTCTGTCTAAAATAGCTTCACTCGCTGTTAGGCGCAGGCGATCTGTCAGATTGCTTGAGTGTATTTTGCATTCCTTCTTGAAATCAGCTGCCACTCGTTCTTTCTTTATAGATCTTCTAGGAGTGGAGATTTTAACGAGATTTGAACTTCAATCTCCCATCTCCAAAGGCCGGAAATCAAGATTCCTATCTCTCACAGCACTTCTCCTCCCCAAAAGCCTCAAATATTTTCTCTTTATTTTTCATTTACATATTTTAAAGTAGTACGCTATTGTAATGGTTAATGCAAAGTGGATTTCACTTGTGAGTGAATTTCCTTTAACCCCTTAACTTAACAATTATTTTGTAAAAAATTGTCAAATTTTCAATTTTTTTATTGTTGAATTTTCAACTTTATTATGAATATAGATTATTGAAAACAACAATTTGGCAAATTATTCACTTAAGGGGTAATTGTAGAGTGTTGTAAAAATTTTATACTAAAACCTCGAGTATACTCGTTGCTTTTAAAAAGAAACATCACATAGAATAAAATGTCTTACAAGCGAATATTTTGTTTAAATCTCTTTCAAAACTATTTTAAAATAATCAAAAACAAATTGTTTAATAATATATGCAACTTTCCATAAAGAAAAACCCAAAAAGCCAGAAAATAATATAACACGGAGCTAGCACGTGACTGCTAGAACTACTAGTCTTGACCTCTTTCGAACACTTTAAGTAGCTGTAAAATCAACGTCTTCCTGTACCATCTTATAGCCGCATTTGCAACTTACTCAATTCAATATATTTATTCGGGGTTTCAATTTATAAGCAAGATACACGAGTATTCTTGGGATTTTATGTTAAGCGGTTAAAAATTGTGAACGATTGTCCAAAACCGGCCCGATCAACGCTAATACTTTTGGTTGCTAACACTTAAAGACTTTGCGATGAGAACTATTTGAAAGAAATCTGAGAGGTTGCTTTTGAAATATTGTGAAAATAAAATAATATACACATGAATAAAATATTATAGATATTTGAATTTAAAATTTAAATATTAAACATTAAAGATAAACTTTCTAGTATACTTTCACAGAAAGGAGCTGTTTCCCCTCCCCCCCTCGTGGATAAAAAAAATTCGAATTTACTGTAACCCAAAATCCAATGACTACCAGAAGGTTTTTCATTGTAGATTATAGTGATTGTAAAATATTTAGGTAGAGAATCAAATTCAAAGAGATGCGTACCGAAAACGCATCTTCCACTCTTGCCGGCTCAAGGACAAAGTGACGTAATTCGCTCCATAGCTTCCACGTGCACAGAGATTGCTACCAGTACGTATGCGCATGGAGAATCGGATTAGAAAAATTAATTATGCAATTTGGGCGCCTTTTTTTTAACCTATTAAAACGAAATTTCGGCACAGGTCTGTAATTAATATTAGCAACCGTCATACTAATTTTTATTTATCTAAGCCAAAGGGTTTAAGGATATAATTTTTACAAGTATGCGATTATACAGACCGTCAACCCTTCGACGGATTAGGTCCAAAATTTGATACGGACCTACATTCATGATGATGAAACTGTGTTCCAAATTTTATCCATCTAGTTATTCAACTTTTTGAGTTATAGTGTTCATATGAACGCGGACACACAGACAGACAGACTTTCCGTTGACGTCCAAAATTTCTTAGAAATCTACAAATGATGCGTGAAGATCACATACCAAATTTCTTCCCCGTAGCTCTAATAGTTTTCGAGTTATCGTGTTCACAAACAGACAGACATAATTCTAAAATTGTGTTTTTTGAACGCAGGGAGGTCTAAAACGTGGAGATTCGTCAAAATCTCGAGTTCGAATTTTTGGACGATTACAATACTTTCTCTTTGTATACTTCGTATACGAGAAAGTAAAAAGCAAGTGATCTGAGAGATCGCAGCCCCGTATAGCAGGCATATACACTGGTGAAATAAATTAAGAGAATTTGCATAATTTATCTAATTTCATGAAAAGAACTGAACAGAATGTAAAACCACCGCTTCTAGACGAAAATGCAAATCTTGTACGTCAAATACGTAAGCGTACACGTGTGTGTAGGCGGAGCTAGTAGAGAAACAGACTGGATAAGCGCGCGTAAGGTAAGACGCATTTCGTTCGCTAGCACACCTCGGCGAATTTCTTGGTGTTATTTTGCAGCAATCGGTAAAATTCAAATTGTAACAATAAAAATGAGTAACCACCAACGTTTAGATGATGGATTGAGGTGGCGAATTGTGGGGAGGCTAGAAGCAAGCCAATCTCAAGTCCAGATTTGTAGAGAGTTCAATTTAACGCCCAGCGTCGTGTGTAACTTATGGAAACAATTCCAGGATACCGGATCCATCGAGAGAAAGCCTGGGCAAGGTCGTCCAAGAGCCACCACGGCCACAGAAGATCGTGATTTGTCCATTATAGCGAGGCGTAACAGGGGTGCTACAGCTTCTCATCTCTCCCGTGACTTGTGTGCAGCCACAGGAACCCGTGTATCAAGGGTGACTGTTTCCAAAAGACTTCATGAGACAGGGTTGTTTGCAAGAAGACCTGCTGTTTGCGTTCCGCTCACTTCTACGAACAGGAGAGTCCGTACAGCATGGTGCAGAGAGCATAGAGATTGGATTATGGATCAATGGGCGACCGTTCTCTTCACTGATGAGTCCCGGTTCAGCCTAAACACCGATTCTCGCCGTACGTTCATATGGAGAAAACCAGGGACCAGCTACCTACCCTCCAATGTCCGCGAAATCGACCATTATGGCGGAGGGGGTTTAATGGTCTGGGCAGGCATCATGTTGGATGGCCGAACACCTCTAAATGTCTTTGAAAGAGGCATGGGACTGGTGTGAGGTATAGGGATGAGATCGTGGAGCCCTATGTTCGCCTTTTCAGGGGTGCAGTTGGCCCTGAGTTCATTTTAATGGACGATAACGCGAGGCAACACAGAGCTCTTCTGGTCGACGAATTTCTAGAGAGTGAGGATATTCGCAGGATGGATTGGCCAGCCAGA
Source organism: Araneus ventricosus (assembly GCA_013235015.1). Lineage (NCBI taxonomy): Eukaryota > Metazoa > Arthropoda > Arachnida > Araneae > Araneidae > Araneus > Araneus ventricosus. Next base: position 92,057 of record BGPR01001696.1, read on the forward strand.
TCTCCAGACCTCAACCCTATTGAGGAGAGCAATTGTAACTCGCAACCCCCCTCCGACAACCATCTAGGAAATGAAAACAGCGTTGCTGAACGAGGGGGACCAATTGCTACAGGAAATGATAAACTGCCTTATTTCAAGTATGAAGTCACGCTGCAAGGCCTGTATATTTGTAAGAGGGGACCATACCCCCTATTAACCCATTTTTTTTTGTTTATTCTGCAACTGCTGTTTCATAACTTCAGACTCCAACGAGTGTTACGCACGATCATGCGTGCGTATTACAATTGTTGAATGGTTATTTGTTTTGTATTGTATCAATGTATGTACATATCAAATTTCATTAAAATCGGTCCGGTAGTTCTAGAGATAATCGACCAAGTCTGCAAATTCTCTTAATTTCTTACACCAGTGTAATATATCAGCCTAAAGAAAGATTAACAGCTTACCAGCATTTAAAGTTTTTTTCCGAAAGACCTTGATCTGGAGCAGATCAGTGTTTAACTTTTTGACTATTCCGTCAGTCTCTGAAGGTATTGCTCTAAACTAGGTGACAACGGATTTACAAAAAAGCTTGCAAAAGGCCGACTAAAGGTAAATTTCTTTCAAAATTAGATTGAAAAATATAATTTAACGTTTTAACTTATTTAATCGAAAACGAAATATATCGACTTAATTTCTGACACGAAGAAAGAAATTGAAAGTAAGGAAGTTTGTAAATGGATTTAGTTTTAGTGTTGTCATTAATCTGGTAATGAAAAAGAATCTTTCGATAAATTTCAATTTCAAATAAATTAAAAAATGTTTCTTTTTGTTGACATATTTTTGCAGCTTTTCATAACATTAATACCTTGTTTCATTTTAGTATCAAACACGAATCAGTTTCTTTTTCAAACTCGAGATAAGAAGTTCAAGGTCTTCATTTTTTTCCAGTCAGGCAACGCATCAGATAAACAAATGCACGTGTAGTGAGTGCAGTGAAGACGAAAGTTTTATGAATGTTATCAGAATTACGTCGTTTGAAACGGTCACCGCCTGACTTCTCGAGAAACTCTCTCGTTTCGGATTAAAAATTATTCAACGAGCAACATGTGGGCTTTCAGGATAAATTTAAATAAGAAACAGAAGAAGAAAGAGGAATTTCTTTTTTCTCAACAATTATTCTATAGCAAAATTACATGTACCTAAAGTATATTTAAAAGTGTTGAGTAAAACCATTTTAATTTAATATTTTGCGGCAGAAACTTAAAAACGGTTTCTTAAGTAAAATAAACAGAAATCACTGAGCGGTAATTTTACTATTAAGCATTCATTGAATTAAAAATGATTTAATAGATATAATTCGTAATGAGATAGATTTTGCTTGTTCTTCTGCAACTTGTCATCTGTTGTTAAAAATATAGATTCTCACAACCCTGAAATGCACCTCTAACACACCCTTTAAACCTTTTCTATCAGATTGCTCGTTTCAACATCTATAGTTTCCAGAGAGTTTTTATATAAGAGCATCAGCAAATACAAATAAAAATGCAGGCATTAAAAGATAATAAATTGTACAACATATTAAGGTGGATCCATGATGTTTTTTCTTAAATTTCCAAAAAAAGCTGAAAGAACAATAAAAGCATGCATATGTAGGGAAATTTAGGCTATTTAATTAGTAGTTTAATGTATAAAGTGTAATTTGAAAATTGTATAGTTTCTAGATATTTAAAAACAAAAAAGAGAAGCGAAGAAATCCAAGATGGCGGCGCCAGCATCCTCGAGGACCGGGGACTTTTAGTATGTTCAACAGAACTCCCTCGCGAACATGTGTACCAGCTTTAAAAACTATGTGATTTAGTGTTTTTTTCAAACCCTTCGTTGACTGGACTATAAACCAAGTTTTTTTTATGACTCATCAATTCATCCACGTTGAGATCAATTGTCTCAAAAACTATTAAAGCCAAAAGAAAAATAAAACCATGCATTTTTGTAGGGAATTTTACTGTCTTTAATTTGTTAGATCGTATGTAATTTAAAAATGGGAAATATATAATTGCACTTCAATTTAAATAGTATGCACTTGGTACATGGAACTATAATTCGAATACTTTGCACTATTATTCGAATACTTTACACTATGAATCGAATACTTTACACTATAATTCGAATACTTCGCACTATAAATTTTATACTTTACACTTGATTCATGGAACTATATTTCGAATACTTTGAACTATAATTCGAATACTTTGAGCTATAATTCGAATACCTTGCTCTATAAATTTAATACTTTGCCCTATACATTTTTCACTTTATACATGGAACTGTAAATTCAATACTTTGCACTCAAACTCAATTTTTAAGACATAGTATCAAAAATTTTAAATTGGGCAGATTGCTAACTCAAAAAAAGGAAATAAAAAATAAAGATATTATCAAAAAGGTTATTACAAAAGATGAAAAAAGGTTTTAAAATGTATAAAGCACGAGTAAAAGTTACTTTTAGCACGAAGTAAACAAACATAATTGAGAATAAATATATTATAAAAAGTAATACAATACTAAACAATACTAATTGGATTAAAAGAGCATTTTTGGCTCTAATGGGCCGACCTCTCTTACGTTTCTGCCCAAGAGGTAAACATTTAGCTCGTTTGACACTTTCTCTTCCCCTATAAATATTAACATGCCTAATCTATGTTTACAAATATATTTTTTTTGTAAAAACAGGACACGAGTATGTGGAAACAGAACCGTTACTGCCAGAGGCAGATACTGTCACTTTCCATATACAGTTATTGTATTCAGTTTTATATTCATCAAAAAAAGGTCCATATGAGATATGCCCTTTCATACGAATTTCTTCACTTCTGCATTTATATTCTGTTTCATATATAAAGATAGTAAATAAAATGCAGATTGGTTTACGTTTCTTTCTTCTAAAATTTCGACTTCTAATTTTGCCCACTGATTTGGATTTGTCCAAATCTTTGTGGGGACATGCAAACCATTTTAGATGCGGTTTCATTTAAAATGGTTTGTAATTCGGGTTAATTGGATCACGTTGATTTGACAATTTTTTCACAATCGCATTTTCACACATTTCATGGAACTGACTAACAGGGAGACGCTCACGAAATGTATGTTCCTTTTTTTTATCAGCGCATTGGTTGCCTCTAATCCATTATTGGTGATAGGAAAATAATTCCGAGCACCTATATATCAGTAACAATTTCTGGTAAGCTATTCGATTTAAAGTATTCTGTGAATGTTGTGATATTCACATCAATCTTTTTCCTCCTATTTCTTTAAAAATAATACACTAACTATGTTAAAGGCATCGTCATCAGAGCATACATGAAGACATTCAATATCATTTCTTATTTCATCTTTGTCTTTAATGCCACGCAGTTTGTCGTCAATCTTTTTTTACTACATAGAAATAGCACGTCAATCGTCGCGAGAGAAGTCCAGAACAGCTCTGAAGCCATTAGTTATTACACTGATGACATAAGCCAATAAAATTTTCGGATTCCACTCAGTTTCATTTATTTATAGTGTGAGTCTTTCACACAATCAAATGGTTCTTTCATTTGTGTGGTGCGGAAGTTTGGAGAGAGGGGGGGTGCAAGCTCAGGTATCGTTTTCGTCATCTGACCGCGGTTGAAAACTATTAGGTCCTTCCAAAAGTAGTCCTCGTATTTCTTCAAAACGGGACGTTAATATAACTTAATTAAACTAAACACAAACGACGTATATTCTTCGACAGGAACATTCCATCTGGCATTACACCAATTAAATACATCTTTCACAGATATAGTTAGTTGGCGGTTCAAATGTTTCTTGTCTAAGTTTTGCCAGAACATTTTAATTAACAGAATTTAAATTTTTTCTGTTTCTTTCAAAACACGATTTTGGAATGCAGCTATTATTGCATTCAGTTTTCTGACACCATCTTCATATGGCTGGCGCACCATTTTTCTCGCCACTATGGACAGGCCTCGATTTCCATCCACGTGATTACTGTGCTTCATATAATGAAACAGCAGAACTTTCAGAATGGAACCATATTCCCGCAGGACATTAATTCTTTCTATATTCACCAGCTATACGGCGATGAGTGATTTTGCATCCAGCTGAGCTATTGTGTGATGTAATTTTCTTCCACGTTTTATTTACCCCAAATTATTTACATAGTTTATTACCAATTCTGCTGTTTCGTATTCCTTAGATTTAATCCAGAGTCGTTTTTTTTTTTTCTGCCGGGTTTTTTTTTTTTTTTTTCATTTATTTCCTCGTCACTATTATATTAATGATATTCCAGTAAATCGCTTATATTTTATATGACTTATAAAGCAAAAATACTCGAAAATGTTTTATTTTATTAAGATTTACATTTTTTTTATAATTTAAATCAACTCACTCGGAAAGTCACAAAATATATCAGATGATCACATGAATAGGGTAAAAATAGTAGTTCAGTTTGATTATATTAACGTCCGTTTTGAAGCATCACGAGGGCTATTTTGGGACGGACCTCGTCATTTTGAACCGCGTTCAGATGACGAGGACGACATCTGAGCTGGTAACCCCCTCTCCAAGCTTCCGCACCACACCAGCGGAAGAACGTTTATCTCCCTAAGTATGATTTAACGTGCAACAGGCCCAATATACGACGGATTTTCAGTGGAATCGGGTTTCGAACGTGGAGCCCTCAGGCTCTGAGGCCGACACCTTATCACTAGGCCACCGCGGCCTCAGTTCAGTTTGAAAAGATACAAAAAAGAGGTATAGAAGCAGTGATGTAGTCCCAAAATAAGCAGTGCCAGGGCGCTCTAACCTGGGTGACAAAAATCGCGCTGTTTTAAGGATATTTTCACAATATTCTCCTGAAAAAAAGCAGTGCCAGAACGGCATTCCATCTCCACTACACCCCTGTAGAGAAGAAACGATGCACGCTGCACACGCACAAGTCGTGGCAATGTACGGCGCACAGCCACATTATAAATTAACCAGTGTTGTTAATTTAGCGGATAAAATTATCGGCTTTAGCTTATTTTAAGACTTTTTCCCTTCTGAGGTAGTAAATCCCCATAAACAAGGATGATTCCCCCCTATTGGCAACACTCCAACTAATGCAATGTTGCACGACTGCAAAAACTACGTTTCTTTAGTTTATTCAACGTGGAAACATCCGTTTTATAGTGGAAAGTTATTAATGCAAGTGATAATATTTTTCTTCAGTGCATCATATTCGTTCAAAGTTCAAATATTTTTTTTCATGCTGAATAAATTTAATTCTAGCAGAATAATTTTTTTTCGCGTGCAGTATATTTGTTATGAGTGCAAAATATTTTTATCAAAGTGAATTTGATCCAAATTAAAGTGCAAATAATTCCCACCCTTTAAAAATTGAATAGTTTTCGAGATATTCAGGAACAGCCAAAAGAGGGGGAATAAAATCCAAGATGACGACAAACTTTTAGACTCATTATCTCAAAAACTGAAAAACATAAAAGCCTGTATTTTAAGGGAATTTTAGCTCTTTAATTTGTTCTATAACGTGTAATTTGAAAAATGAATAGTTTTCGAGATATTAAGGAAAAACTAAAATGGGCATGAAATCCAAGATGGCAGCACGAGCTCCCTTCCCCCAGGACCGGGACTTTTAGTATGCTGAACAGAAGTCCTCACGAACATATGTACTAATTTTCAAAACTACAGGATTTATTGTTTTTTTTCAAACAACTCGCCGCGATGACTGGGCAACCGTGTTGGCACGCCGAAACTTCTTACTTTCTTCACCCTCCCCTTCCGTTAGCATCGCACATAAATAAATAATACTTTATATTTGTAGATTTCAAAATTGTAGGCTATAACTTTTATAGGAAGGATTTTTGCATAATATGTTATATAAAAATATAGGGAGCAAAAATCAAAAGTGTTGAAGTAGAGAATCTGCTTTTCTCACATATTTTCCTAAATTTCTAAAAACTATTAGGTGAAACGTAAAAAATGTGTTACATCCTTTTTTGTATTCCATTCAATAACAAACAAAACAGTAAAAAGATGAACTTCATCCGATCATTAGTTACAGAGATAATGGCCGTTCCGTAGATATTGCCATTTGGAATCTTTGAGGGGAAAGCTCCAGGGGGATTTTTGGGGACATTTGTAAAAATACTCCTCTGGTATAGTACAGTAAAATTAGGACAAAACCCAAACATCCCCAAAAATGTTTTCTCCAGCTCCAAGTTGCACCATACCTTCCTCGTAGTAAGTACTAAAAAGTTACACGACCTCGAGAGTCGGGTTTTGGGGGGAGAGGAGTGAGAAGAGTGTAAAATGGTCATTTTTCACAGTTTTTCGCAAATATCTCAACAACTAAACAGTTTTCAAACTACAATTCATTTAATAAATTAAAGAGCGTAAAATTCCCTACAAACACATACTTTTATTTTTCTTCCAGCTTTAATAGTTTCCCAGATAATGGGTCTGAAAGGTTGAAACCATCTTGGATTCCCTACCCCCTTTTCAATTTTTCTTGAATATCTCGTAAACTATTCAATATTCAAATTACATGTGATTTAACAAATTAAAGAGCTTACCATTCCCTACAAAGGGATGCTGTGATTTTACTTCAAGCTTTAATAGTTTTTGAGATAATTGGTGTCAAAGCTATTGAATTTGTAAAAAATCTTAGTTGATAGTCCAGTCAACGAAAGGTTTGAAAAAAAAACGTTAAATTGTATAGTTTTGAAAACTGTTACAATTGTTTGTGAGGGGCTTCTGGTTAACATAATAAAAGTCCCCAGTACTGGGGAGTGAGCTCGCACCGCCATCTTGGATCTCATCCTTCTCTTTTAGTTTCTCCTGAATATCTCTAAACGTAATCAATTTTCAAATTACAATTTATTTAACAAACTAAAGAGCGTAAATTTCTCTACAAATACACACATAATACCAGCTTTAAAAGTTTCCCAGATAATGGATTTCAAAAATTGTCTCCATCTTGGATTTCATCCTCCTTTATATCTTCTCTTGAATATCTCGAAAGCTATTCAGTTTTCAAAGTTCAATTGTTTTAATAAATTAAAGAGCGTAAAATTCCCTACAAAAGCATGATTTTATTTTTGTTTTTGCTTTAATAGTTTCTGAAATAATGGATTACAAAATTTGCAACCATCTTGGATTTTACCCCCTTTTTCAGTTTTTCTTAAATATATCAGAAACTATTAAATCTAGAAAAAAATAATAGGAAACATTTGTTGGGGATTTTACGATCATTAATTTGTTGTATTTCATGTAATTTGACAATCAAATAGTTTCTGAGATATTTAAGAAAAACTAAAAAAGGTCTGGTTAATGGGTTTGAAATGCCTATTCTTCGGGACACTGGAGCAACAGTGGATGTTATTACTCAAAAATTTGTGGATTATGCGAAAATGACTATAGAACATGTTTCGGTAAAATATCTTTTAAATGACCATTTAGTGTGCCTTTAGCGAAAGTTGAAATTAATTGCAACTTGGTCATATGAAAACAAAGGCAACTGTTGTTACAAATGATCCTGGCAGATAAGTATTGGGTAACAAAACTGTTCAGTTGCTTAAAGATAAACCATTCCTTAATTTAGAGAAAGTATATGCTGTTTTGACACGATCCGAAGCAAAAAGGTCTAGTGAAGAAGATGGAAACAAAGAAGCCGAAGTAGAACAACCAGAAGAAATTGTGAAGATATTGAAATTGATGAAGATATTTTGCCACAAGCAGATGAGGAATATAAGAAAATTAAGAAATTAATTGAAGTTAATTCTAAGAATTTATTGAATCTCAGTATCAAAGCAGAGATTTAGCTCCATTGCTTAGCTAAGCTAAAAATGAGAATTCTAGCAAACCAAATGATTGCAAAATAAAAGAAAACGGAATGTTGGTGGAAAGGAAAATTGATAAAAATGAAAATGAGGGAGAACTAATTTTTGTACCAGAAAAATATAGGGATCAAATCATTATGTCAAGATAGTACTTCCGTACATTTAGGCATCGTTAAAACTAAAGATAGATAAGCAAGATACTTTTATTGTATGAGTTGTATTGTATGTAATTTTGAGTATGTTAAAACATTTGATCCATGTCAAAGAGCGGGAAAAGCTAATGATAAAATAAAAGGTCCTTTGACTTTAGTACCCAAAATTTCAGAAGTATTTTCAAAAATAAACTTCGACGCTTGCAGTCCTTTACCGACAACTCCAAATGGAAATAGATATTTGATTACAGCTACTTGTTTAGATCCAAAATATCCGGATGCTGTACCTGTTCCTAATATTGGATCAACGTCATGAATTGAAGTCACGATACAAATATTCAGTAGAATTGATTCCCGAAAGAAATACAAAATGATCAAGGTACTTCATTTATGAGCAATTTAGCCATTGAATTTGCAGAAAGATTTGGAATAAAAGTAAATAGAAGTTTAATATACCATCCTCATCGCAATCCTGTTAAAAGTTTTCATTTAACAGTAAAAAGACTTAAAAATCTTATGTATTGAAGTAGCCTGTTGTAGAAAGAAATTGAAAAGATCAAAATTATTATCAAAAGGAATAGAAAAATTAAAAGATTCGGGGAATGAAATTGTACCTGAATATGAAAATGCTATTTTTGAGAATGAAACACTTTTGTTGAAAATTCAGAGACAGATATGAACAGAGATAAAAGTACTAAAGTTATTGGAACTCTATCAAATTTCTTGGTTTCATTAGCTCCTTCTGTTTTCTATTCATTTTGGTTTGAGATATGTGAAAAATATACTCCACAACTTATGCAAGAAGAACAACCGTATGTTGAATGCACCCACATGCTTCCTAATGTATGATTAAATATATGCAGCTATAGATGTTCTAAAAGAGAAAGAGAAAGTAATAGACACCCTTCCTTTGGCATGTCTGAAAATTTCAGATTCTGATCCTGTTATTTTCAAGCATCTTCTTTTAATTCGTAAGCGAAACAAAGATGTATGCAATTCAGTACGAGAAGCCAAATTTTATATCTCTACGAATGACACATTGATGGTTGTAAAATATTTGGGGTTCATGCCTAATGACAGTTATGTGAAATTTGCTGCAGATAATTGCAGAAACTACAATAAGAATGATGCAGTTGAAAAATATGTGTTTATTCTCATGAAAATATGCCCTACACAGTATGATTGCGAATCGTTCAATGAATTTTCTAATAAATAACTCAGTCTGCAATTGCACAGCATTTTAGTGGCCGTTCATAAATGTTTTTATGCACATCTGCATGATTTAAAGAATCTAAGTGGAATTTTCTTGAAGAAAATCTCCCTAACAATTTCTGAAGATCTTGATAAATCCTGGAATGGAACTACATGCATAGATCCTTATAAATCCTTCTTGAAATATGTTTGTGACGTAATAGAATCTAAAATTCTACTCTTTGCATCCAAGAGTTCTCTAAAAACTATTATTCGGCCAGTGGATACTTTTTCATCTGAATGGAAGAGTTGAAATTTTAATCTCATGCACATGTAGCAATTGCTGTTTATATCACAAAGTTTATTCTTTTGACTTCAGTAGGAGATATTGCCGAAGCAACTGCAAATTTCTTGAAGATTGACGAATCATCATGCAATCTAGTTTCCTCGCCTAGAATTGTTTTCATTCTATTCTTTCCAATGGAATTACTGTGGAGTCAAAAGATGAAGAGGACTGTGTACCAAAGTAAAACACATAATTTGTAAAGCAGTACAGATATGGTTGCAACACAATGCCAACAGATTCCTCAGAGTGTCAGTGAAAAGGTTTTAACCAAAGCACTTTATTTTGAGTTATCTATAGTTTCTAAAGATGTGCATACTAAATTCCCCATCATGGAGGACCATAACCCCTTAGTTTGGCTTAAATATAATGTGAGTCTAAATCTACGACTTATGAGATAGGTACTGGCATTACAGCCTTATAATTGTACAATAGTTCATCGAAGTGAAAAAAACCCATAAAAATGTAGATAAAATAAGTCTCACTCTTTGACCTGATTAGTGATATTTTTATCTTTTTTGAAATTCATTTAATTTGTTTATACTCTTTACTCTTATTTTGTTTGTATGTTTTGATGTTTATCTGCAGTATTTATATTGCGCATATGAAATTGTGTCGTTAAAAGACAAATATTGTTTTAAAAAAAAGAGAGAAAAATATATAAATATTAGCCACAAAGAGAAATTTTAACAAACTTTTATTTTAAAAATCAACTAAAGTTTTTTGGAGGGGGGAGAGATTGCGATATATGTAACAAAAAAATTAATTAATGTAATAAAAATATAGAGTGGCAACACTATACTTGTCTTTAACGAGCGTTGCTTAGCAACACAGAAAAGAATATGTTAGTTTTTAAAAAAATAAAGTCAGTTGAAGAAAATGTTTTGAATTAGGTGTTGGAGAGAAGAAAATATAACGGATTGATGTTGTACATAGTTTAGCAAATTATCTCTTTTGGTGAAAAATATGTTAATTAAAAGTTGTTTTTTCATAAGAAATCTGTTAATGCTTCATGCAATACAGTACACGTGCTTTTATTTCAGTAATTTCATATTTAAATCTAAATTCGCATGCATAAAAATTAACCTAAGTATTATCGAAAAACTTAAGAATTGGTTATTACTAATATAATAGCCGAGATCCTCCGGTAATGCTCTGACGTCACCAACAATAAAACTCGCGCCATAGCACTGCGAGAAGTTAAACAGCATTATTTCATTGTTAGAGAACCTAAATTTCAGTAATTGTAAATATAAAAGAGTAATTGTTGTTCTAATTTCAAATTTAATAGGTCTAAAATAGTGAAATAAAATTTTCTATCGATTGATATAAAATTTATATAGCTGTGATCAATAGTTCCCGAGAAATTTTAAATTATATTAATCCTATATTTCAAATTAATTTCCGTTTTTTAATAGAAAGTAGTAAATTACGTCAGTGGTATATCATGCGCGTGATATAGTTTGGCCGCCAAATTGTATCTGAATGCAATCGTGGCGATATTGTTTTCTTGCCAAGAATTAAATTAACCACCTGTGACGTGAATCTACCATTCGTTCTCAACCGCCGCCAGTTCCCGTTAATTCCAGCTGACACGATGACTATCAACAAATCGCAGGGGCTAACTTTCGAACATGTTGGAATTTACCTCGATGAGCCTGTCTTTTCACATGGACAGATTTATGTTGCATTTTCAAGGTCTAGGATTCCCAATCACGTTAAAATTTACACAAAGACATCTGAAGTACAAGGAAAATTATTAAACAACGAAAAATACTTCACACGGAATGTTGTTTACCAAGAGATTTTTTGAATAAAGAAATATTTAAATAATATATAAATAAAAAATATTTCCTGTCATAAAACATATGTTTATTTTATTTGTTTTCAATCAATGTTAAACATTTCTCTCGCATATATATCTATTGAAACACGTCAAATTTAAAGGGAAATCTCTTGAATGAAGAGACAATTTGCACCCGTCAAACCATGACGGGTGATTTTCTAGTTTAAAAGAAACAGCATTTCTTGGTTTCTTACAAGAATTACTGTCGGGGTTTCATTGAACACACACCTCTTTTCCACACAAAGTTCAATGAGTCAGAAAGCTCAAAAAGAGGATTAATTTAACAACTAATATTTAAATATGATAAAGTCTGCAAGACAAAAATAAGAAATTTAATAAATATGATATCAATTAATCGCTCAAAGATAACCGATTTATCTTTTCTCCTTTTTATGTTATATTTACGCTTCCTTTTCTTGAAAGTATGCAATAAACCATTTAATCACTCTTTATTTAAAATTGGTAAGATATAGTTTTTTGAACGAAAGGAAATTGATACAAAAAATTTTATTGTTATTTCATAATAAAAAATGTTGGTAATTAGATTACTTTTGTTAATCATTCATGATGAGTTAAAATCATTTTTTCGAATACTTAAAATGTCACTGAATTTTAAGAAGTTGGAAAGACAAAGAAATTTTAATATAAATGATCCTGAATTAAAGAAAATCATTCGAATTATGAAATCCCACCACACTTTGACAATTTTTATTATTAATGAACAGGAGGCTCTAATGAAAGTGAAAAAACTAATGTAATATAATATTTATATTGAACAATAAACTATTCCATTTCAGTTTTTGAAATACTCCCTGATTTTTGAACATGAGTTAAGGTGGCTGTTAAAGATGAATTCTGATCAACTTCTGATAGATTTATTATATCGATTTTCAATACTTTATCTAACACGTGGTTGCATATTTTATGAATTAATTTATTTGTAAACAGAAATTATCGAGAAAATTTAAATGTTTTTGATGTTGTATAAATGATGAAAAATTCAATGTTTTGAAAAAATTAGTCACGTCAATATAAAATTATTTTATTAACACATCAAGTATTCACATAATGATACATGTATTCAGCATTGGCAGAATGCTACATTCATATCAGACATTATATTCATTTATTAATATCACAAATTAAATTTATGTCATTCATTGACATGAATAAAAAAATATCAATTAACAATGTAAGTATCTTATTGGTATATAGCTGCATGAAAACGCTACACTTTTCCAAATCGGAATGAATCATTTAGCTAGATGGAATAGAAAACTAAACTGTCAAGAGGTTAATATATGTTAAATAATAAGAACTGCAGTACAGTTGCACAGAATAACCGTATAGTCTTACCAAAAAGTGTGGAATCCATTAAGAATGTAAATATCATATTGGTATATTAGCTGCATGAAAACGACAATACTTTTCCAAATCGGAATGAATCATTTAGCTAGATGGAATAGAAAACTGAACTGTCAAGAGTTTAATATATAATAAATAATAAGAATTGCAGTACAGTTGCACAGAATAACCATATAGTCTTACAAAAAGTGTGGAATCCATTAAGAACGTAAATATCATATTGGTTTATTAGCTGCATGAAAACGACAACACTTTCACAAACAGGAATGTTTCATCTAATTTGATGGAACAGAAAACTCAACAGTCAAAAGGTTAAAATGTATTAAATAAATTTTAAATAAAATTTATTTAATACTTTTATATTGTATAGAATAATCACATAGTCCCACAAAATGAAAAAAGCTGAAAACTGATAAAATAATAAAGTTTTTAGAATCATATGTATTCATACATTTACATAATGATACATCCATATCAAACATTATATTAACTTATAAATATGACGTGTAAAGAATAAAACTTGAAAATATGATATTTTATATATTTTAGGAATGCAAAATTATATTTATAAATAATATTTTACTAGAATGAAATATAATTAGTTAATTTACTAGAATGAAATATAGTCATACAAAGGTACAAGGTGATTAAACTTATGTATATCAAAAGATCATTTCTCTCTTAAAAACATCACAGTAAATCTTTTAAATATACTATATTTGTTAACATCTTTAAATATTTTAAAACATTTTATAACAGCTTCTTAAAAACTTTGGATATGAAATGAAGCTAAAAATTGCTTTAACCTCTTGAGACTTTAGGACGAGTCCCATTCGAGTAATATTACATTTTTAAATATTACCAATTAAATTTATTCAAAATACGAAAAATGAACAAGATAAATTAAAATGAAGTAATAATTTACAAAGAAATGGAAATGTGGAAGCAATAAAAGTTAAAAATAAAACCAAATAAAAAAATAAATAAAAACACTTCATATTTAATTTTATGTTACTCATTGACGTAAATGAAAAAATGATGTGGAATCCAGTGACAATTTAAGTATCATTTTTATATTTTATTGCATGAAACGACAACACTTTTCCACACCGGAATAAGTAATCTAATTTGATATAGAAAACTGAATCGTCAAGAGGTTAAAACACATTAAAAACGAGAACTACAATATATTTGTATACAGCAATCACATAGCTGTAGTAAATGAAAATAGGTGAAGATTTATAAAATAATAAAGCTTTTAGTATCACAAGTATTTTGAACAAAGAAAAAAGGTGCAATTACATTCAGCATTCGAAATGTCTTGAGTTTGTAATTGAAGTAATAATGAACTATTGTTTAAAAATATCAAATAATTCTGATTATATGTTCTATGGTACGAAATGCATTCTTGGATTTCTTAATAATAGAGACAGTTTTAATCACTTTCCTGTTCCCTTAGAAAACTTAGACATCAAATTTGACTCGTCAGAGAAGAGCCAAGTTGCCCTGGAAGCAGAGTATCTGGATAGAGGTACTAGATCCTTTTCCATTGAAGATTTATCGGTCATGTAGGCTTATTATTTATTAAATTTTCATCAATGGAACGAACATTTCGTTTTAGTGATGTGGCGAAGTTCGAGGAAAGGAATGCCATCTCAGGGGATTCGCTTTCTCATCTTACTATGGTGAAAAATTTGTCTAATGATGTCATATAGGTTTTAAACATGACCTTTCTTAATGTCAAATAAACCAAATCTTATGAGAAAATGAAAGAATTCACGGAAAAGTTCACAGAATTGTTTTGAGGATATAGTGAGAAAAATACAGTCATAACTAAAACTTCTATCTTATTTGTCAATTACCATTTCATTTACATTCGTACGTAAAATGTCATTCAACGATTTGTAAGTCTTATGAAAACAGGCACAGTGAGTTTTTCTTGAATACCTATATGCTTATAAACCATCAATTTTATTACAGAAAACTATTAATATACTTTAACTTGAGCACAATGTTAATTTGAGACGAATCCAGCTTTCATCTCAAAGATAGAGAAGAAAAGAAATTTAATCTGTTAGAAAAACAATGCCTTTAAAACTTTTCTCATAATCATTGGAAAAATCTCCACACACTCTATAAATCGAAGATGACACTTCCTTTACAAGAAAAGAAAAAAAAATGAAATTGTTATATCTCTTTATACCAAAGGAAAAGAAGGAGAATTTAAAAAATTAAATAAAGGAAAAAAATATATAAATGAAAAAGTGTAAGAAATGCTGCTCTTGAACCACAGTTAAAAAAATTAACGACGGAAACCTAAAGCACTTCTCGTACTTTCGAGAAGTTTTTTAGATTGTAATGCTAAATTTCTTAAATCTTTAGACAACATACACTTCTTCACACACTTAAATTCTTTGATTTCATAAAAAATACAAACGCTATATAACCCGGATAGGGCAATTCCAGGCAAAATTGGAGGCATAAAAAGGAATAGAAAAGCTTGCAGTGGTAGGCTTGGAGTACGATTTATGATCTTTAGCTGAAGCAATCCTTCTTTCAAAACTTCGGTATCTTTTTCTTCGTCAACGGGATCAATACAATATGACATTCTAAAAATAAATAAACAATGATAACTGAAGAAGAAAAATCAGGCCTCATTTTATCTATCTAAAATTTTAGTTGATTAACCCCCCTTTGCCCTTGTTTTAAGATTGCAAGACAGATGGATATTTTTTTTAATTTGTGTTTTTCTTTTTTTTATTTGTGTTCTTAATTTTAAACCAAAATTCTATAACATAATTCTTATACTGCAAAACAAATAACCAGCCAAATGCTACTGATAGTTTTATAGTATACAGATAAAATATGCAGGATGATCAGAAAAGAATAATCCGAATTTGAAAGGATATCTTTAAAACATAAAATGTTTATAACTTTGGCTAACCAAACACTTAAATATTAATATTATAAAGTTATAAATACCATAAATTCATAGATATTCAGTTTGAGAAGAAACCCTAACGAATGTATCCAGAATCGGAATCCAA
>BGPR01001696.1:137856-200948 GCA_013235015.1 Araneus ventricosus
CCCCCCAGACCCGAATCCTAGATTCGCCACTGACTGCAATGGTTATTTTAGATGATACACAAAGAATTCTGCATGACAGTCATTTTGAGTTACTTTATCTATTAGTACATTTTCTTGAAATATATAAGTAAAATAGATTTCCGATATGAACAAGGATATTCCAACACAATCTATTGAATTAATTATTCCATGAATAATTTTAAAAAATATACGCACGCAAAAAATTATGCGTTTTATTATGTGTAGTATTTTTCGAAGCATGGTCGAAGCATTTGCGAAGCTTCAAACAAAAACTGGCTGCTTTTCACAACAACACCAACCCGTTTTCCTTCCCCTTAAAGCGAAGCCCTCAGTAGTATAAACCCTCTCGTACCTAGCCGGGCGGTTCCGGGCGGTCTACAAGTTTTGCCTTAACACCTAAGACGGCCGGTTTGAGGCGCTTTCCTGCGCTTGAGGGGTGGTAGGGTAGAAAGATGGCTTCATTGATAAGCGCGGTTGGAGGTCCAATTATCCTTGTCGGGGTTTTTCCCACAGCCCCTTTGAGTTCGCCTGGAGCGGAGGGAGGGGAATTCGACGAAAAAGTTTATTGCGAACTGACAGTGTTTACATAGGTTTTTTCCCTTTACAAGCTTTCTCCGCACATAATAGGAAATATTTTATAGCTGAATTCAAGAAGAAATCTTTTCCATTCTACTCCTATTTCCACTTCCGTTATACGCGCGCGGAACATATTATATCCCTATTTTTTCTTTCAGTTAAAAATTAAATAATGAACACCTGAGAAATTCAAAAAAGCGAAAAAATAAGTTTACGTGGCTATTTTAAATATTTTCATAAAGATTGCTAATAAGTAATGAAAAATCACAGCATTTTACATATGCTTCATTTAAATGCTCACCAGAGGCCAGATTATAGCATTTTTGATAACATTTTGTATTAGTTTCGTAACTGTTTCTCCCGTAATATTTCTATATATCTTTATTTTACATTAACTTTGTTGTTTTTTAGTCCTGTGCCTTTGATTCTAAAAATAACGTTCTCTTTTTTTATGTCCACTGGAAGGTGGACATTGGGCGGAACTGCATAAAATCTGTATGATAATATCTATCCAACAGAGATTTTCGATGGCATCAATTCTTTTTATACCCTTATCCATATTTTTTCGTTTAAAAATTACAATGGATTAATTAAAGAGGTGCTTTAAATATTGTAAAAATATAAAACATAATCCAATGTCAGGTATTTCTTGAGACATCATTTTTCCAGAATAACGAATTTAGAACATCAACTTTTGTTTGTCATATTATAAAATCTAGCAATTTCTCCTTTTTTGATTCTTACCGCCTGTCACTTCGTACAGAAACTGAAAAATGCATTGTAAATAATTTTGAAATACATTTAGCGTCAGATTGAAAGCCAAATCTTCAAGACTTAACTTCTCGCTTCTTTTTTGGTAAAAATTATTTGAGTCATGTCCGTTTATTTAAAGGAATTACATAGACACAAATTATTTTATATCTCTGTTAAAAGATTTTTAGAAAGTTCGACAGTAGAAAACCAGTTATCCGATTTTAACCCTCACAGGGGCGGTGGTTTTGACCAGGGCTGTCAAAAAATGTGAGCGCCATGGGAAAAAGTAATTTGGCGCCCCGTCAGAACCATAACCAGGAATTTTAAAGCCTATATCCCAACGAAAATGTCTACCTAATAGAGTAATTGAGGAACAAAAAAAATGGCACGAAAATGTCTACCTAATATAGTAATTGAGGAACAAAAAAAAAAAATGTCACCTGTTTTCCGACTGTCGCTTTTCAATTTTATTGATCTTTGTCTTTTCAAAACAAGATTTTGCAAGAGAGCTTCTCTAATTTGTGTTACTTCTGTTACAATCATGGTTTATGATTTGTTAACAGATTGACTGAGTATGATTTTTTTTTTTTTGAAATGATATAGATGTTTATGCAACATTACAAAATCTCTGGCTCTAGTTACAAGCCCTAACCATAGCTTTACTTTTAACTTATTTAACATTATAATTAATTTTTTTTCACTCAAAATTATAATAAATCAATATAGTAAATTTTTAGGCGCCTTTGGATCAATGGCACCCCTGAGCCCATTGGATAAGATGGCTCTGGTTTCTACAGAAAACCACCTATTTAAGAATTTTTAACGTAGGCAAATTTCCACTTTATGTTCATTTATTTGATGAAAATAAGCTTTCAGATATTCAATAAGGCCAACTAAAGGCAAAAAGAGTCCTCTTTTTTCATGGTTTTATGTAGGTATAAACTTTGTTTTCCCAGAGGAAACAAATAAATTTCTTTGTAATGAATTTCGCAAAAATGGGACTAGTTACTCTGTCGAAATTTCTATATTTTTTTCTGTATGCTCTTTTTTTCAAAATTGACAAAACCGAAAAAATATGAACGAAATTTTGAAGTGTATTGTAAATTATTGAGGGGGTTTCGACGAGAACCACGCCCGCGTAGAGCCAAAATTTCCGCGCTTTCGTTGCTTCGCCGATATAAAGAAATATATTTGTTATACAACTGATAAGACATCAATTTGGAGAACAAGTTGACAGAACTTAGAAAGAAGGACAGATGTTCGTACTCTATCAGTGAGAATCTCCAGTATCTCATTTGTAGTTTTCGACAAAGGAACGAAGAAACACTCTTTTATGAAAGAGAGCCGTTTACAACCGACAGTAGTTTACGGTATCGTCCCTTTACGTGAACAATTCTGTAAACAGCTAACACTGTGTTGCGCACCGGGTACTTGCATCGGCATTTATCACGCGCTGTACAATAAGTGAAAGGCGAACGGCGCCACATAAGCTATATAAATACTGAGTTCCTTGCTTGAATGCCAAACTGAAAATTTTTGTTCTTTCTTGTGCTGCTGTTTTTGATTTTCTACGTTTTTCCAATCAATTTCGGTATTATTAGTTTAGTATTTAATTTCATTCACTTTTTGCATCTTCATTATGAGTAAAAGGAAGCGTGAGCTTACTAAAGAAGAAATCGAAGCAATTTTATTGGCTTCCGATGACAGTGTCAGCGACCTTTCAAGCGAAGATGATGGCTGGCCAGTAGATGATTCCTTAGCTGATGTTTCGTTTATTTTGAATAATGATCCTGGAGATGAAACAGACGAGAATAAGGCGAACGATGAGGAGGCAGCAAATAGTGCTTCAACTTTTAAACCGTCTTGGACGGAACAGATGGTAAATGGGCAAATTGATCTAAAACAGCATCAAAAATATGGCGGAGGCCCTAAGCACAATTTACCTGTTGGATCTGAAGCAGGGGACTATTTTAAAATGCTTTTCACGAATGATATGTATGAAAAAATTCGTGAAAACACAAACAAATAAGCAGAATTTGTAAAATCTGCTACCATTGACAAATGGGAACCTATTGGTATAAAAAAATGGCGATGGAAGCCAATTGAAGATATCGAGGAACTCTTCAGCTTCATAGCCATAATACTCATTATGGGAATTGCCAAACTACCTAGAATAAAAGATTACTGGTCGTCTAATCCTATGCTTGGAAATGATAAAGTAAAACGTACAATGGCAAGAGACAGGTTTGTGGACATCTACAGATTTTTCCATATTTCAGATCGGGAAAATGAAGTTTCACCAAATGATCCGTCATTTTATATGATACGAAAGTTGGATCCTTTCATGTCATGTTTGCGGTCTAATTTCCAGATGCATTTTGAATCCTATCCCCATTTATCTGTAGATGAAGCGATGGTTAAGTACCAAGGCAGATTAGGCATAGTGCAATATATGCCTAATAAACCGGTAAAAAGAGGAATAAAAGTGTGGGCTTTATGTACGTCTTTCTTCGGATATGTGTACAACTTCGAGCCCTACTGTGGTAAAAGAGACAAACTTCCAAGGAATGATAATGGACATGGATATAGTGTTGTGACTTTTTTAACTAAAAATCTTTCAAAGGGACATCATATATACATTGATAGGTTCTACACAAGCGTTGTGTTGATGAAAGATTTACTTAAGAGCGGAATCTACGCTAGTGGAACTGTAAATACAAACCGAAAATATTTACCGACAAATATAAAAAATGTAAAACTTGCAGATAATGGCTCATCAAAATGCTTCCAGTGCATTGAAGAGCCGAATTTAACATGCACTGTTTGGAAGGACAAAAAGGAAATTTTTCTTCTATCTAATGGTGCGAAGAACGAAATTACAACCGTCAAACGCAGAATTGGAGGAAATGTGTCCTATGTAACCTGCCCGAAAGTTATTGCAGATTATAATAAGTATATGGGCGGAGTTGACTTAGCAGATCAGTACAGAAAATATTATGATATCTCAAGAAAATCACGAAAGTGGTGGATATATATGTTTTGGTATTTATTGGATACTACTGTCAATAACGCATACATAATCTATTCGACGACGAATTTTCCTTCAGAAAAGAAATCTAAAACACCCTTAGATTTCAGAATGTCTTTGATAGAGGCGAAATTGAAAGAAAAGAGAATTGTTGAAACAGGTCCGCAAACTATTGTCAAAAATAAGTCTCATAAAAGAATAAAAATAGACGGGAGAAAAAAAGATGCATACGTTGCATTTCATTAAAAAGAAAAACAATTTCAAATAGAGCAATTGAGAGTTCATGGACTTGTGAAATTTGTCAAGTTTGTTTATGTGTGAACTGTTTCGGTCCTTATCATAATGAGCATCATTAGATTTTTATTTTACTATTGTTTGTTCTTTTTATGCTTTAACTGTTTATTGTCAATACTCCTCCCTGTATGCTAGCTGCGAATATGTTTTTTTATTTGTTGTATTTTACTGTGTTAATTTGTGACTTCCTGAATTCTTTTCCACTTCTTTTCTTTATTATTGTTATTTTATTTTAATATTACATAACTATTAATCAAGAATTTGCGTATATGAAAGTTTGAAATTGTGTTAAAAATGTGCCTAGGTTATTTTATCCTTTATATTATGAACCAGTGTACCTTGTATCGAATTGCTGTACTCGAATATCAACTTTGCAAGCATTCTTCGGAACTGCCAGTGGCTCGTAATTTATATGTCCACAAGGAAAGGTCAAATTACTTATTATTTTACTACCCTTTTTACTACTAAATGCAAGTATACAGCATTGTGCTGAAACATAATATTTTAATTATAAAATGTATGATATCTATTTCATCTTATCTTATGTTCTCAATCAATAATTTTCTGAATTATCTATAGAACAAGAAGAAATTGTTTCTATTTTTCATGGATGACTTGCAGTATTTAAATCTCACCTAAATCGGCTATTATTGGGACGTCCTATATTGAGAGAGAACATTGATATTATATATAAATTGTATTGAGCTATGCATAAATTAACATTTTGTTACTGAATGAGTTGAAATATGATTTTCTCATATAATTTCTAAAATATATCTTTTGGTAAAATTAAGTGAAATTAAAATTGACAAAAAATTTTTAAGAATGCATAAATTATTTTGGAAATGTTTTTTGCTTTATGATATCCTAAATTTCATTTATTTAACATATTTTCTTATTTCAGTAATAAATGAAACTTTAAAAACGTATTATCTCATCTTTTCCTAAATTATTTCGCAGAATAAAAAAAGTAAACTTAATATAGAATGGCATTTTATCTACATTTGACAAAATATTGCTTTATTAATAGTTTTAAAGCTTAAAAAATCAAATAGAAAAATATGGGTCATTTTGAATTGGATATCTCAAAATTTATTTAATATATTTAGAAGAAAACATTCATGCATGCATGTTTGGAAATATAATACACGGATTATTTTTAAAACAGTTCTGTGAAAAATACTGCACAGACCTCATAACGTTAATTTATAGGCAGAAAATCAGCACGAAATCAATTTGCAAACAGCTTCATAATAAAGCAAAATGAAGTAAAATTCTTATGTTAAAAGCCAAAGAAATCTGTTATTTTCGATGTGTGGTATTTTCCCGTATTTAATTTATTTAACGGATTTTCTTCATATTTATTGAGAATTAGAGTTTTTTGAAATATAACACAGACACTTCTTAAAAAGAAGTTAACGCTGTGTTAGTAATACTGCAGGAAACTGTATTTTATAATCAGAAAATCATAATAAAAATCAATTAGTACAACACTCAACTGAAGTAAAATTCTTAAGCTAAAAGAAGCAGGAATGTATTCGAAATGTATTTCGATGTGAGATTTTATTTATTAAAAATCGGAATTTTTGAAAATATAATGCAGAATGTTTCGAATTATAAAATAATTTCTTTAGAAAAACAACTCTGCCACTTCTCAGTAATATAATAGAAAACCCCAAATAATATTTTATAATAAGGAAACAAGCCCAAAAATATCAGTGAGCAGAATGCATTATACTGAAAAAAAATTGTGGAAACGAACAGAAGATTCTCATATTGAAACGTAAAGACAAACTCTCGATATGCCAGAATGGGATAGTCCATTCCATGTGATATCCTCTCAGAAGTCTTCGGTGTTAAAGGAGCTGGGAAGAAAAAGTCCCCTCTCCTTTGAGATCGCACAACCCTCTAACCGCAGACAGGGGAGGGAATGCTCATTGTTAAAAATTGCTGCCGCTTGCTAGTACAACTGAGTTTTCGAACCTGGCGTTTCTCAAACGTTTCAAAATTTCCATAGAGCCGCTGGGTGGGTTAAAGATGAATTCTGCTAACTTGTGACCAACTTCCGATAGATTTATTATATCGATTTTAAATACTTCATCTGACACGTGGTTGCATATTTTATGAATTAATTTATTTGTAAGCAGAAATTGTCGAGAAAATTATTAAATATTTTTAATGTAGGATAAATGATGAAAAATTCGATGTTTTGAAAAAATTAATCACGTCAACATAAAATTATTTTATTAACACATCAAGTATGGTACATGTATTCAGCATTCGCAAAATGCTACATTCATATCAGACATTATATTCATTTATTAATATCACAAATTAAATTTATGACATTCATTGACGTAAATAAAAAAATATCATGGAATCCATTAACAACGTAAGTATCCTATTGGTATATAGCTGCATGAAAACGCTATACTTTTCCAAATCGGAATGAATCATTTAGCTAGATGGAATAGAAAACTGAACTGTCAAGAGGTTAATATATATTAAATAATAAGAATTGCAGTACAGTTGCACAGAATAACCATATAGTCTTACAAAAAGTGTGGAATACATTAAGAACGTAAATATCTTACTGATATATAGCTGCATGAGAACGACAACACTTTCACAAACAGGAATGTTTCATCTAATTTGATGGACCAGAAAACTCAACAGTCAAGAGGATAAAATACATTAAACAATAAGAATTGTCGTATAATTGCATAGAATAATCGCATAGTTCCACAAAATGAAAATAGCTGAAAATTGATAAAATAATAAAGTTTTTAGAATCACATGTTTTCATACATTTACCACTTATAAATATGACACGTAAAGAATACATAGCGAAAATATGATATTTTATATATTTTAGGACTGCTACATTAAATTTATAAATAATATTTTACTAAAATGAAATATAATTAGTTAATTTACTAGAATTAAATATAATTAGTTAATTAACTAGAATGAAATATAGTCATACAAAGGTATAAGTTGATTATACCTATATATAACAAAACATTTTAAAATTTGCAATTCCTTCTCAAGATCATTTCTCTCTTAAAAACATCACAGTAAATCCTTTAAATATATTATATTTGTTAACATCTTTAAATATTTTAAAACATTTTATAACACCTTCTTAAAAATTTCGGATATTAAATGAAGCTAAAGATTGCTTTAACCACTTCACAGTTTGGGACAAGTACCATCTTACTGATATATAGCTGCATAAAAACGACAAAACTTTCACAAACAGGAATGTATCATCTAATTTGATGGAAGAGAAAACTCAACAGTCAAGAGTTTAAAATATATTAAATAAAAATAATTGCCGTATAATTGTACAGAATAATCACATAGCTCCACAAAATGAAAATAGCTGAAAACTGATAAAATAATAAAGTTTTTAGAATCATATGCATTCATACATTTACATAATGATACATCCATATCAAACTTTATATTCACTTATAAATATGACGTATAAAAAATACATCGTGAAAACGTGAAAATGTGATATTTTATATATTTTAGGAATGCTACATTATATTTATAAATAATATTTTACTAGAATGAAATATAATTAGTTAATTTACTAGAATGAAATATAATTAGTTAATTTACTAGAATGAAATATAATTAGTTAATTTACTAGAATGAAATATAGTCATACAAAGGTATAAGGTGATTAAACTTATATACATCAAAACATTTTAAAATTTGCAATTATTTTTCAAGATCATTTTCTCTTAAAAACATCACAGTAAATCTTTTAAATATACTATATTTGTTAACATCTGTAAATATTTTAAAACATTTTATAACAGCTTCTTAAAATCTTTGGATATGAAATGAAGCTAAAAATTGCTTTAACCTCTTGAGACTTTAGGACGAGTCCCATTCGAGTAATACTACATTTTTAAATATTACCAATTAAATTTATTCAAAATACGAAAAATTAACAAAATAAATTAAAATGAAGTAGTAATTTACAAAAGTGGAAATGTGGAAGCAATAAAAGTTAAAAATAAAACTAAATAATAAAACCAAATAAAAAAATAATAAAAAAACACTTCATATTTAATTTTATGTTACTCATTGACGTAAATGAAAAAATAATGTGGAATCCTGTAACAATTTAAGTATCATTTTTATATTTAACTGCATGAAGCGACAATACTTTTCCAAACCGGAATAAATCATCTAATTTGATAATATAGAAAACTGAATTGTAAAGAGGTTAAAACACATTAAAAACGAGAACTACAATATATTTGTATACAGCAATCACATAGCTGTAGTAAATGGAAATAGGTGAAGATTTATAAAATAATAAAGCGTTTAGTATCACAAGTATTTTGAACAAAGACAAAAGGTGCAATTACATTCAGCATTCGAAATGTCTTGAGTTTGTAATTGAAGTAATAATGAACTATTGTTTAAAAATATCAAATAATTCTGATTATATGTTCTATGGTACGAAATGCATTCTTGGATTTCTTAATAATAGAGATAGTTTTAATCACTTTCCTGTTCCCTTAGAAAATGTCTACATCAAATTTGACTCGTCAGAGAAGAGCCACGTTGCCCTTGAAGCAGAGAACGAGATCCTTTTTCATTGAAGATTTATCGAGAATGTAGGCTTAGTATTTATTAAATTTTCATGAATGGAACGAACATTTAACAATTAACATTTTGGTGACGTGGGGAAGTTCGAGGAAAGGAATGCCATCTCAGGGGATTCGCTTTCTCATCTTACTATGGGGAAAAATCCGTCTAATGATGTCATATAGGTTTTAAACATGACCTTTCTTAATGTCAAATAAACCAAATCTTATGAGAAAATGAAAGAATTCACGGAAAAGTTCACAGAATTGTGTTGAGTATATAGTGAGAAAAATACAGTCATAACTAAAACTCCTATCTTATTTGTCACAATTACCATTTCATTTACATTCGTAAGTAAAATGTCATTCAACGATTTGTAAGTCTTATGAAAACAGGCACAATGAGTTTTTCTTGAATACCTATATGCTTAGAAACCATCAATTTTATTACAGAAAACTATTAATATACTTTAACTTGAGCACAATGTTAATTTGAGACGAATCCAGCTTTCATCTCAAAGATAGAGAAGAAAAGAAATTTAATCTGTTAGAAAAACAATGCCTTTAAAACTTTTCTCATAATCATTGGAAAAATCTCCACACACTCTATAAATCGAAGGTGACACTTCCTTTACAAAAAAAGAAAAAAAAATGAATTTGTTATATCTCTTTATACCAAAGGAAAAGAAGGAGAATTTAAAAAATTAAATAAAGGAAAAAAATATATAAATGAAAAAGTGTAAGAAATGCTGCTCTTGAACCACTGTTAAAAAAATTAACGACGGAAACCTAAAGCACTTCTCGTACATTCGAAAAGTTTTTTAGATTGCAATGCTAAATTTCTTAAATCTTTAGACAACATACACTTCTTCACACACTTAAATTCTTTGATTTCATAAAAAATACAAACGCTATATAACCCGGATAGGGCAATTCCAGGCAAAATTGGAGGCATAAAAAGGAATAGAAAAGCTTGCAGTGGTAGGCTTGGAGTACGATTTATGATCTTTAGCTGAAGCAATCCTTCTTCCAAAACTTCGGTATCTTTTGCTTCGTCAACGGGATCAATATAATATGACATTCTAAAAATAAATTAACAATGATAACTGAAAGAGAAAAATCAGGCCTCATTTTATCTATATAAAATTTTAGTTGATTAAACCCTCTTTGCCCTTCTTTTAAAATTGCAAGACAGCTGGATGTTTTTTAAAATTTGTGTTTTTCTTTTTTTATCTGTGTTCTTAATTTTAAACCAAAATTCTATAACATAATTCTTATACTGCAAAACAAATAACCAGCCAAATGCTACTGATAGTTTTATAGTATACAGATAAAATATACAGGATGATCACAAAAGAATAATCCGAATTTGAAAGGATATCTTTAAAACATAAAATGTTTATAACTTTGGCTTACCAAACACGTAAATATTAATATTCTAAAGTTATAAATACCATAAATTCATAGATATTCAGTTTGAGAAGAAACCCTAACGAATGTATCCAGAATCGGAATCCAAATTCATCCCAGCTGAGGTGCGATCTTCATCATCTGATCACGGTTAAAAATTACGAGAGCATCCGAAAAAGCCCCAGTTTAACTTCAAAGCGGAACGGAACAGATTGAATGTTTTTTACGACTTTGCATATAATGGAAAATTCAAAATATAAACAGATGAACCAAATTTAAAGACCAATTCCCTGAATTTTCAAAACAAAATTTTATTGAAAATATTTATGGTGAAATTAAATTGCATGTTCATTTACACACTGATAAGCAACAGAATTTTGTCAACACAAAGCAAGCAAGCAATCCTGTATCGAAATTAATCATTTAATTTTCTTTTTTAAATGTTAAGTAGAAACTGCAAATTTAATTTTAGAATTAGACTAGCTGTCATGTCAATTAATATGTTGAATTACAGCTAAGAACTAGAGCAATCAAATGGAGTGTTTAACTCTTTAAATACGAGGCGACTTTTCTCTTCTAGCTCCTTTAAAACCGGGATCTTTTGGGAAGAAGTGACATGAATTGGACTCTCCCAACCTGGGTGGTCATTTTCCACCCCTCCCCCTGCTATAACCTTCCCTGAAGGCGCACGGAAATGGGCTGCGGTTTGCAAGCATAATTTGACCCCCCAACCGCGCTTATCTCCTAAGCGATCTCAGAACCTCACCTCCCCTCAAAAGAAGCCAACCGCCTCAGACCGGCCTTCGTCGATGTTAAGGGGAAATTTTTAAACCGCCCGGGACCGCCTCGCTCAGTGTGAGAGGGTCAAAGAAGAAGAATTTTATATGGAGACCCAGATTTATACAATGTCAAAATAGTTCAAGAATTTTTCGGATAGAATTTGAATTTAAACAAGATAAAAAAATGTTAAAATTCTAAATATAGTGAATAAATGGCTTTGAGAAATGCTAACAAATTAGGCCATTCTATAAATAAAATATATAAAATATAAGCTTCCATTTACCTTCTATACCACTCTTTTGCTTCCTCTGTTTGGCTGAATTGATACGTTATGTGCAGAAACCTCCCATCTTGGATACATAATGGATATTTCTGCATGCTTGCAACTAATACTGCTGCAAATATCTTCTGAGCGCTCGTCAGATGCATCAAAGTTTCTTCAGCGTTTTTAATGACTTGTTCGTCAATCTCTTGCAAAAACAGTTCAGTAACAATGGCCTGCATGGCGCGTTTTTCCGAAAAACATTTTTCTAACGGCCCGAAATTTCTTCTGTCCTCTTCTATTAAGTTTATGCTACAGTTCACAATATATATGGAACGGAAAAACTCAGCACAAGAAGTTAGTAAGCATATTGGTCTAAAGTAGGCTGCAGCAACTAAGAGACATCGAAAAGAATGCCCCAGGAATGGTGAGAGTTTAGAAGAAAATTGTATTCCACCTAAATATGCATGGAAATTTAGCGAGCAAATAATCCCCATGCCATAGCCAAACAGCCTGACAATTGTAGTTAGGAAATAGTTTCTGTCTAGCTCATTACCATATGCTAATAAGTTATTAATTAGTTTTAATCTATGGCTCAAAAAATGTTCTAGCTGAGAGGAAATATGAGGATTATCTTCGTAAACGATATTCATCTTAGAGAGCTTAGAGAGCTTCCTTTTAAAGAAAGATATTCCTTCTTTAGTAATTCCCCCCTTGGAAAGATTGAGAAAAGACATCACCTGGGAGATGCTAAAATGTTTTGGGTTTAAACCAAACAGTTCAGAGATCAAAATATTGTCTAATTCTTCATGAAATGTTTCCTCATTCGAAAGAGTAATGTGGACACGTTCAACTCTTTGCATAAGGTCAATAACTACAGGGCCCAAACCTTGATAATTTATTCCTTCATTGGCAATTCCCTCGATTGTTGCTTCACCAATGTTCCGA
This sequence comes from Araneus ventricosus, assembly GCA_013235015.1. NCBI lineage: Eukaryota > Metazoa > Arthropoda > Arachnida > Araneae > Araneidae > Araneus > Araneus ventricosus. The sequence goes on from BGPR01001696.1 coordinate 150,542, forward strand.
ATGTAGCTGTTAAATTCTTCAAGAGGCTAAAAACATAATGTAAATATTTTAGCACTTTGAAAAATCATTCTATATATGAACATATTCAATAATATAAGAATTTTTGCTTTAAAAGTTTAACTGCAATACATAAAAATTTCAAAATATAAATTCTTATTTTTATAAGTATATAATTAATGACATTTCTTCTGGGAAACACCATCATTCACGAACGTAATACTGAGATTCATACATTTATAAAATATATTTAATTCAAATTAAGGTTTATGAGAGCAATAGGCCACTTGGCGATTTCGGCGTTAGTTTTATCAAAAAATGGTAATACTACATTGAAGAGGTAGCTAAAAACATGTGATCTGAGTTGGTTCAATAAAGCTTTTGTGAAGGTGTGGACATTTGTTTTCTGCTTTAATAGGTAAACGCAAAACTGCATTGTGAAAGTATCTCTATCGATACGGGACGCCCCATACGTCTCTTCAAGCAAAAGACGATAGCCGTCCGAAACCTCCAAATGTCACTCAGAAATTTTCACCTTTTCCTTTCGTTGAGTGTGATTGATTTCACACCCGCGGCGCGAGCTTCCTTCATTAGAGTGACTCGCCCAGATGTGTTTGGGGAAGAGGGGAGTTTTCTTAAAATTCGGATAATGCCAGCTGTCATTGTGGTTTTTGAGGGGGAAAGTGAATTTCCCTTATCTTTGATGGAGGAGCTAGGATTTTCCTGTATTTTGAGGTTCCTCTATTTCAATGACCTTAGGAATCAGAGGGATAAGGGAAAATCGACTGGAGAACACTCCAGCTGGCTCCTCTGAAAAAGGAAGTTCAAGACAAATAGGTTTTCAAATAATTTTATTTGTTAGGATTTGGAGATAAAAATCATAGATCGTATCATAGCATTATTTCCTTTTCTGTTCCTACACTTTTAAGGCGTAGCAAACTTAATTTAAGCATTAAAAATCAAATTTTGTGACAAACTTCATAAAACGCAGTACTGCGCATTATCAGCATCACATTGAAAGTTTCTTATTATAAATTATTTAAAAATTCCGATTCTATCGAAAAATGAAGTATTATAATTATATATATTTACAGCAGAAGTATTTTCATGTATGTAATCACTTAAGAATGTCATTTACATTTCGTGTGCCACTCATTTCAGTCTTCCAGAAACGCAGAAAAGAACAAGAATATTAATTGATGTAAATAAAACAAAAACGGCATTTTTTGAACGCTTTAGAAATCTAAACTACTGAATAGATTTTTTCCAAATTTTGCTCACAAATACTGTAAGGCATAAGGAAGGGTTCAGTGATGCTTTCATGATAATTAACTAAATTTTTATCTTTTATTAATTATCTATGGTTTCACTGCGTATGAGCAGTTTATGCTCTTCTGCTGACGCACATATGAGGCTAAAAAACTGTGTATCAAAAGTGACAGGAATAAATGTTTTGTACGCTATAGTGCAAACTGTTGAATAGGGTTATTTTTCTTCAAATTTGGCTCGCAAATATCATGAATCATCTTTATAAACAAAAGAGAAAAATAAAAATAATTTGTAAGGTATAGAAATTTAAACATGATGATGAATCCTTATTTAGGTTTCAGAAGAGAAAGAGAAAGCATCGGCGTTCTTTATAGCTTATAAATTTAAATCCAAAGTACTCACTAAAAGTTCTCCAAATTTGATCTGAAATGCTATAAAGCATATGGAGGGGTTTAGAGAAGATTTGATGAAATAGTCATTTTGCTGTAGTAATTATCTGAAATAGATATTAACTGCTCTACCTCTGTATTGTTTTATTAATATTAATAAATTAGTGTATGTTTAGAAAGCGCTTATATGTTTCTAAACACAAGTTTCATGAATGCCATATTTAGAATTTTTATAGAATCAGTTTAAATTCTACCTAAAATATTTTTTTAAGTAGATAAAGGTGATTACACCCCTATATTATGAATTAGAAGATCCTAACTTGAGAAGATTATTAAATTTAGATATAGAGTTTAATATTCCATCACTTGAGCAACATTTAAAAAGGTATACTTCATAAAAAGTGAATATAGTTGAATAATTAGGGTTAGCGTTCGTTCATTCAAATATTCTTAATATTCTTTACTGTTTAAAAAACACCATAACTATGTTTGAACTTTTAACAATTTTTCTGAATTATTTTCCTCGTTATCAAATTGTTTGCACGTGTTTATAGGGAGAAAACCTTTTCCTATCCATTTTAATGTTCACCGTTGCCGCGCTAAAAATAATTGGGATTTGCAACATTAAATCATTATTTAAATATGACTAAGACCAAATCATTTACTTCTTCATTACAGACATGATTAAAAACTGAAACTAATAAGAAAATAATAAAGTTTGCAAAAACCATGCTTTCATTATTGTAATAAAATAAATAAAAAATTTACAAATCAAATCTCTTGAATTCAAATCGAAAATCGTGTTAGCATGAGACGCTGAATAAATACTTTAAGTGAATTAGAATTCTAATCACATTCATGATATATTTTAATTTTCATTGAACGTCTACGACTTATCTCTCTGCAACCTTCATTGCGACTCAATCTCCTTATAATATTATTTTCAGGGCTTCAATATGATAAGGAGATATGGGAAAATTGTTGCTTCGACATCCATTTTTATTATTTTTGACTTTTTAGATATATTTAATAATTTATAATTATAATTATTATGGCATCTAGTAATCAGTTTTTCTCAAACATACTACCAGATGGCACCTCTTGTAGGATATCAAAACTAAAGAAAATTTAGGGAATTATTGATAATTTATCGATTATTAATTGATCATTGTCACAAAAAATCGTACCAGATTTCTTGTTCCTAATAGTCAGGAAGTGAGGAAAAACTGATTACATATTTACAAACATGAGATTTACGACCAAAAATTTAAAAATTAAGTTAAATAAAAGCATAGGGAAATTCACGTCTTTTTTTCCATTGCAAAGTAAAAAAGTTTAAAAAAATTAAAGTTCGGCATCGAATGGCAGGTCATCTACGCTGTTTTACATGTTTGATAAGCTTAATTCACAATTTATATAATTTTATATAATACTAAGAACTGTATTTGTCTCAGTAAATAATACATTAAAAAATAACAATTTAAACAAAAATTTCTATGCTTTCTAGCGATGAAACATTAGATATCTAGGAGGTAATCTATTATATTTCACAGAATATGAGCACATACATTCAGGAGTTATTAAAACCATTTAATTAAAATATTTATTGTCTGAATCATTTAGAATTTGTGACCGTAGTTTTAAAATGCTATTACATCATATATTATCTCCCTTTATAAAATACATCTCACTGCTATTTTAATGAAAAATTATTAACATTAGCAACAGAATAATAGCGAGAAATACTACAAATATAATTTTCAATGACCGTACGTACCGAATCCATGTTTTCGAAAAGAGTTATCCGAAACTAATACGATTTTTCACATGTACACTAAAGACGAAGACTATCAGTTTGTGAACCACTGTAGAAGTAAGATGCTGATTAGAGCTTTTGGCGTTTAAGTATGGTTGTGTGATTACAGAAAAGAGGAGTTAAGCCATTTACATTTATTTTACATTATTTATTCTGATTTTCATCTCAATAGTTCATGCGAAAAGTCAGAGCATCAGAATGGCGCAGAAATAAATCATGGAGTAACATCAACGTTGCCAGATGCAAAAATATAAATTTAAGTGATAAATAAATGGCTTGACGATAGCGCCACAAATCATCTTCCTTCCATGAACAAAATATGGAACTTTTAATTTTTAAGATACAAAACTTTATACTTATGGAATTTTGGAGCGGGAAATGAACTACCAACCAGCACGGGCAGGTATAGGTTATTTGTCAGTCAAAGTTAACTGCTGCTTTGCTGAAGAAGCGGAGGATGATATGGCGGTTCTAGGAGGAAAATGTTTTCTTCCAGACAAATTAGCACTGTCAGACAAATTTGTAGATAAAAACAGTCACTTTTATATTATCTTTTGGGATTATTAATTTCGTATTTGTTGGTAATAAAACTTTTTGAGGTCCTATGTGAGGTTTCCCCAGGGAATGCTGGAAGTATCTACACTCAGAAAACTACAAAAAACCAACCCAGTGGAAAAACACTCAAATGTTTATAAGCAAAAGTTGATTTTGCAGCATGATTAGATATTGGTGATGTTAGAAAAGGCTTTTTAATTTTTTTATGAAACTATTTTCCGTAGGCTGAGATTCTTCTTGAACGAAAGATTGATTGGGTAGCAAAGGTTTTCGCCACAAACTAAGTCAGAAAGATTTCCCAAGATATCTTCGTTAACGGTGTGAAATCAGAACAAAACTGCGATAAATTCAGATACCCAATGTACCAATGTGTGGCATATAATAGTAGTTTTAAAATTCGAAGCTATCTATCGATAACGCCATTTGCCTGAAAATGGAAATGCCACACTAGTGGCATGGCAAATCGCTTCACGCCTCCACCACAGTTCATGCAAAAATAGCGTAGAGCTAAGAAAAATGTTCTCTCGGTACACTAGATGTTGTCCTCGTTGGCTAGTATAGTGGATCGGGAAGTAGAAGTGATACAGAAGCAGATCTGAGTTAACTAGAACCGTGCGAGGCTTCTCTGTCCAATACGATGGAACTTCTACGCCCACTGAAATCGATCTAAGACTTAACTTTGCTCAAGGGCACTTACAGGACAGGCAGTCATAGGTTGCTTAAAGACGATTTCGCACACTTCCATATTTCTAAATCAGCTTACCTGTGTATACTTGCTAATCTCAGGGTGGACAAAGATGGACATAGACCCGTTTCTTGAAGGAAGGCGTAGTAGGATGGAAGCGAACTGATGCTTCAGGTTCTCGAAAGTTTAAAAAGAATCGTCTCCATTTGTGTCGGAAGTCTTCCTTGAATGCTGCTCTGAAACCTAGAAGAAAAGTGGGAAGGGTGGTCAACCAACCTCTAGAATTGTAATACTTTAGGGCCGCTTTCGACGGGAGAAGTGCTCTATAACATCTTTCAGTCGGAAGGGATTAGGCGATGTTTGGAGTCTTTTAATTCCCAGGAGTCTGGAGACAGAGAGGAAAAAAAGACTCTGAAATTGCCTTCCGCGATCCGTCGTTATTCTGAAGGGAACTCCCAAGCTAGTAATAAATCCCCTGCAAAATTTCGCTGTTTCCATTTCTGCGGTCATGTTGGACAAGGGTACAGCTTCTCCTTATTGTATATAACGTCGATCATCATACGTATGCAAGGTGTCTCAGTACTAAGTTTAAAAGTTCTAGGAGTTGTCAGGTACACCTAGATGATTCGGAACATATATCAGTGTTGGATTAGAAATGGCATGTTCATGAGGTAGTGCACCCAGAAAACTCAAGAAATGAAAGGACATCAAGTAAATGAACATGCAGTTTATTAATCTTTGTGAATGAACAAAAATAACATGGGCAGCAGTAAGGGCAACTAGATACTAGGTCAAAGGAGGGGTTAGAATTATCGTTCACGAGATATGTTGCAGGTCTCATTATATCTTCAGCGCATGGAAGACCTTACAATGCTGAAGATATAAGGCTTGCTTCAGATTACTGCGATGCTTGCAACTAAGACCTTCACGCTGTCAAAAAGGTGTTATACACAAGGGACTGAATATGCCCCCAGAAGTTGTGATGCATGACAAGACTGAAATCCAGCATGCCAATGCACCTGACTGTCATGCCCGATCCACTAGCTCCGCTTTCGTATGATCAGACTTTCTACTACCCCAGCGCCAGTTTGAGAAATAAAGAGTCTCTGGAAGAATACTCGAAGCTCCCTCTATCTACTGGGTCTGGAAAGTATATACGACCCATTATTGATATGTGATTCTAAATAGTCTAGGTATATTTTACCCTTCTTAGAAATTTGTAAACGTGGATTTGGGACCCCCTGAATAATAGTTATCTTGAAAATGGGGAAGAAGACTAAACCAATTCGAGGTGGTTTTTGTAAATTCTCTTGTTTTGGTCAGTAAATGGAAAGTCTGAGTATATAATGTGTCTAAAGTTTTTGACTGTTGACATAAGAATCAAGAACTTCTACTCACATAAAAATGTATTCGATATCATTTTACATTTACTATCTCATTTATTAACTTCCTTATTAATAGAAGGCCAAGTGGGTCGTTATCAAATCGAATTGTTTGTTGACCTAATTCCAGAGTGTGAAATGGCATATAAAGAGTTAAAAATTTTCTTCAGATATTCTTTAGTGATAAACAGTATAGAAACACCTGCGGTGAAATCGAAGTGAAGAGGAATATTTGTACCAGCGATTATTACCTTCTACTGAACGAATTTATTGACTCGCCTGCTTTAGGTGACCCAATCCCGAGATACCCAGGCATATATCCTCCCTTCAGATTTACTCCCTTCTACACCTTCTATCTTTTCTGCTCACTTCCATCCCTCGATGTTAAGCGAGGGAGCTCTCCATGAGAAGTTGTTGCCAATTTGTTTGCTTCTTAGTTCTCATGGATAGCAAAAGCTCCACGTGTTGGATGTGCTTGACAACCCATTAGATTGGTGGTGCATTGTGGTCCCTGATGTGTCCAATAGGATGATAGCTAGCCGTTAAAGTGGTTAGTTAGGTATCACTTTCTTGGGCTTGACGTCAAGGGTGATCTCTGACCTCGGGGGTGACTTCCAGCAAATAGGTTAAGATTAGCACCAAGGTAGCGCCGAAGGTGGTAATTTCCAGAGCCAGTGTTCCCTTGTTGGGCCACGTGGTGTGCAGTGCTGTCTGAATGCCTTATAATATCATATGAGGAAAAAAAACTGCCTCACTTCAGTCGGCACCATGTCATTGAAACTCAATCTATAAATCGTGTTGACGTATTTTATATCATGAAACTCATTTCGACTAGCAATAAACTTTTTTCTCCTTTCTTAGTTGAGCAGAACTCCTGGCAATGTACAGTCTAGTCGTAAACTTCGTTCTGCCGACCCCCTTTAGGAAGTCACTTCTAAAACGCAGGCCCATAAAATCTTAAGTGAATGCTCTAGCAGACATAACAATTACTCTGGAAACTCATAAAACGTTAAACTTGTGTGAAGGTGTTATTGGAAGGAATTCCTTAACAATGCTGTGGAATGAATAGATAAGGAAATGAAAAGTCAAGCAATAGCACATATACGTTGGATATCTATTCGACGGAATTGACAGCTTCTTGCCGCCAAAGATCTTATTCTAATGCTTAATACACCTAGATTGCCGAATTATGCTAAAGCAGCATGCATGAAATATAATGAACGACCGTACATTCCCAATCCCCAAGAAGGCTTCAAATATCAACGTTTTGGTCATTAGAGAACTAACTGATGCGGGACTCTAACTTGCTATAGATCAGAAATGATCATGGTAGTCTGCAATGCACCGCACCAAAAAAGTGCATCAATGACCCTCACACTTCATATTCTCCTTCTTGTCCTTAATGGAAGTTCTAAAAGGAAGTGATTAGATGAATACCAAATGATGTATCCTGTAGTCAAACACATCGTAATTTCTAGAACTTCTCAACCTAGAACCACTTATACTTCTACAGCAAAGAAAATATCAGTAGCAAACGGAGAACAAACGATTCCTGTAGATAAGAAACCTTCCCCCTTTTGCGTGGATTTCTACCGATAAACCGTCTAACTCTGATTCTGTTCTTTCTGAAATACATATTTCTGAAACAAAGACACCTCAATGGCGTAAGTTGCCTTCTAAATCTCAGAGGTGTTTAGCTCTCCAACTCTCTGAACTTGGTCTTTCAACACAGATCTAAAGTCAAAATTCAAGAAATCTCTTTAACAAAATCTCTCGTTTTAGGTCGATTTTCTTTGATAGACATACTTATTCGTTTCTTTGAAGTTAAGATTAAATATGTATTGAAAGTTCATGAGATAACCATTTAAAAGACTTTGAACCTTCGGAAGTATTATTTGCAAATTCCAAAATAATGTAAGATAGTATTAGATTAACATACTAACTGTTTATCCGAGGTTCAGCCCGCCTTCAATTCTTCCTCTTAAACCGCAAACTACTCTTAAGGATTGAATATAGAAACGCGAAAGTATATGTGTGCGAAATAATAGAATGTGTGTTTTTGCTTTTCCTTCCATGCTTGCAGACTAGATAAATATGAGCGTGACTGTGGTTACAACAGCTCACAAAACCTAATTCCTAACTATAATGTTTAAAAGGCATTCGATGTTGGGTTTGATTACACAGAAATATCAGATGATCACTGATTACAAAATTTACAATATAATCATTTTATCTTTGTTAAAGTAGAACACTACAATGTGCGAAGAATTCTTTACAACTGCAAATAAATTTTAGAAATGAATAAGAGCCTTACATAATTATTATAGAGCTTTCGGATAAACGATATTTTAGTCTCGCCGTTTGGAGCATATGTAAAGATTCCTTGGAATTTCCACTCTAGAGCATGCACCATATAATTGGCCGTGGGAGAAACATGGGGTTTCTAGGTTGATATCGGTAGCATTAACAGAATGGTTTTGAGTTTTATTCATCGTTATTGCGAAAGCAAGAAGAACTGGAAATTGAAGACGTTTAAATCCAAATGGCATATCACTTGGGATAAGTGTAATGCGGAGAATGAAAACGCTCTCTTCTTTATTATTACCTGTAAGAACAGTTGCTTGAATTACGTTGACCATTAGCTTGCTGACACAAAATCTTATCCCATTACATAATTTGGGTGGACCTAAATTCCTGAGTAACATGATGGACGAACCAACTTTCAAATTCAACATTTGTGGTGGCATTCCAGGTGGATTCAAAGAATCTAAAAATTTTGTTGGATAGAATACAGCCGGCTCTTTATCCATCATATCGTCAACAGAGTTACATGTGATAGAATTTCCTGATGACTTTTTAAGGATAATCTCATGTATTTTATTAACATTTTAATTCTTAGGAGCTAAAATTGCGCGTTCACAAAGCCACAAAGCTAATGATGATCCTTATATTTGTTTGAAATGTCTGGAAAGACGTGTCGCATCAATTCGTTTAAAGATGGTACTGACACACAAAAATCAGATGGATAAGAATTTAAATCTGATGCGGATTCTGTAGGAAATTTTCCATCACCCAGGATAAGGAGTTGTTTTGAAAAGTCTTCAAAAGGGATATCACCGAGTACGCGCACTCGCATGTTAGTGGTTAAGTTTTCCTTTGAATTTACTGTCAAAGTTCTGAGCTTTCAAGCATGCATTTAGCTCGTCCTCTGACGTCGCTCTTCAAATGACAGGTAAAGTTTGACGAAAGTCTCCTAATCCTAATAGTAAGATAACAACTACTCTCATAATTCTATTGTCATTTCGGAGATTACACACAGTTCGATCAAGAGCTTTAAAATACTTGTCGTTTGGAATTGTGCACTCATCCCAAACGATAAGTTTGGAAGTTCGTAGTACAGCCGCATTAAGAAACCTTTTGCTTATATTGTGTATAAGATTCTCACTTTCAGCTAAGTTTAGTGGTAACTGTAGTGCTAAATGAGCTGTGCGACCATCATCCAAAAGTGTGGAAGCTATTCCTGATGAAGCAACGGCAAGATCCATTTAACGTTTAAATCGAATTTCAGCGGGGATAAAATTTATGAAAAAGATCTTTCAAGTTCCACCAGGGGCGTCAAAGAATAGATTTCCACCGTTCCCTTCAGAAATGAAATTCATCACTGCTTCATAAGAGGTTCGCTGATCTTCCGTTTGTCGAGGTTTATTTGTTTCCACCGTATGTTGTAAAATATTGATATCGTAGTTAGTTTCTCGTAGCAAATCTCTATCCAGAGTATTATGTGCTTGTCTTGTTGGGACGGGTAGACCAAACTGAAGCAACGTTTTCCCACAAATTGATAGACACACATCTTAAAGCAGTATAAGAGTTTCTTTCTAAATCTATGGTACTTAATGTAAATCTATGTCTGGATTCTCAATCTGCTTTTGATGAAAAATATCTTCACTGAATCTATCTGTGGATTTTTCCCAAAGGTTTGAGGTATTTGAAGGTGCGCAAGTTGTAATAATAAGGGCAAATAAATTCCGTAATTGAGGGGGGAATCGTGTGATAGATGCCACTTGCAAAGTCGAATCTCAGCGTGATCGTCTTCTAGTAAATCGAGTTTCAGGCATGCTTCTCTGTATGTTTTACACACCTCCCTTCAACAGTTTTTAAGTCTGTGAAAGAAGTAGATCCTCTGAGGGTATGGAGTAACAGACGGAGATAAAAACACTCACAGTTATTTGAGTAAACCGGATATGCACGTCCTAATGCATCAGATTCACAAACATGGGATGTCCTGAAAAGGCAGTGCCTTATTTTTTCTACAAAATGATTTTTTAGACTTATTATAAATATAATATATAGTTATCTCTGCTTACAATAAAGCTTTTTCGAATGTATCTTCTTGGAAGAGCTTAAAGGAGGCTGTTAATGTAGTATCTGTCGGTTGAGTAGTTCTTTCGTGAGCATTATCAGAAGTGAAATAAACACATTGGCCGTTTTCGAGGTGTACACTTAGATGCACGATAGTTTGGCACCGGGCATGAATGGGGAAACTGCTTCATTACTACTAATGTATCAGCCCATTTGGTACCTTGCTATTTCATCATTGATTCCTGTTGTTGCATTGCCAATTTCTGCTACAGCCATATCTCTACTCTTGTTGATGTATTTACAAATATATTTAATTGACTTGACAAAGTTGCGGTATTCGACATTGATGTGAGCTTGGAACACCTTTGACAAAATAGGAGAGTCAGGTACAACCCAACGATTGTCGATTTCAACTTCATGATATTTATTGTCGATGCTTAAATTTATAACTGTTGTATGGCCTCCTTGTTCAGACGTAACCATCCTTAGCCGTCTATATTTCGCAGATCATTTTTCTGGGGTATCGTTTCGTACACTTTTTATCTTTCATGCATGGGGATTTCATATTTAAGGTGCCACAAAGACCATGAATCATATCTGTTTATATGCCCTGGGCGTAATTTCTCTTTTAGCCATATCAGGATGTGAGCATGCGGAAGACCACTTTTTGCAACTAGATAGAATACACGCAGAAAATTATTGCACCACTAATACAGATTTTGGTTATGATGTCAATAAGTTTCATTAGGTTTTGCCTAAACACTCGGACTATTAAATCATGACGATCCGCTGATGATTGACCGTGGGCAAGTTCTTCATTAATTTCAGACCATGTTGTATTGCACATGAATGCGATAAATAGGTCTGGGCGTCCGTAAGACGTACGATCGTACATATGTCATAGCATACAGTGCATACTCCTGCATATGCCTTGCACTGCCTATGTATGTTGCCGGCAGAATGACCATTCTGCCAATATCTATAACATTTCCGTCGTTGGTTGTGGCGTCACTCTGGTGAATGTATTCTTCTACTCGAAGTTTCTGCTGATTCAACTTAATATAGAAAAGACGTTCACTTTCTATCTTGGCATACATGTCTAATATGTATTGATGGAAAAGTTCTCGATAAAGTAGAATGTGATTGGATGACTCTGTCCGGATCATTATCCGAAAAGCATAAAATTCCATGGCCGAAATTTTCTTATTTGTAAGTTAATCCCGTATCTGCGTTTGTTTTAAATGGAAATGGTACCCCTCCTCTCCTTGACAGAAAATAATGGGATACTGTAGAGAGGCATTAGATTGATGTGTCTCTGCAATAAGTTCTAGGCCTTTACATTTTTTGGATATTCCTTCTATACGATTCATCCACAACCATGTCATTGCCACTTTATTAACTATTCGTGCGTTAGAACGTTGTTCATGTGCTCCAACAGGTGTTTTGTCCACTCGGATTATCATCGGATCGGTCAACACGCAATCGCTGCTCTCGATAATCATATAACTCAGATGTTCTTCAGGTTTCTTGCCAAATGTATTGTTGCTGTAGACGCTGTTAAATTTAGTATTTGTCCTTCAGATTCCCGCAAGTTTTTTTCCGTGTAATGCTTTGTTAAGGAAGACGCTGGTAAGTTTGCGATGGTTCTCTAGATGTCCGTAAGTTTTCTTGCCTAGTGCGTTTTTCAATGGATACCCTGCCCTGTGATTAAAATTGTGCGGAAATACAGCATCATGTTCCGACATGTTGAAATCCATTACGATACAATTATGAATAATCATTTGATTTACACTTGGTTCCAAAAATTTAAACTATTCTTTGAGGTCTTGACCAGCATTTCACAACTTATCTCAGTCATGTTCTGAGATTTGATATGGTTATTTGTGGATATGGACACTCGCACTTAAGGAAATGTAATTAGAGCCGTTATCAATTTTCTTTGATTGCAGCATTGTTTGAAAAGAGTGGAGTTTGATCAGTGCTTCTTTGGATACCAAGAAGATGTCGAGATTCTGAAAAATCTAACTCAAAGCAACAGGGATTCCCTAAATCATCTTGTTCTTCGAGCATTAGTTCCTTCTGAGCCCAAGAATAAGGAACGGGATTCAATTGCTGAGCAAAGTCTAACTATGCTGTTAGACCTCCCAAGCTTAAAAACTCTTGAAACTGATTATTAATTTAGTTTTGAAAACATGTTCCCACGTTATTCTGATGCCGCCAAAACTTTAAAAAATTGTGAAACACGTGTATTTTCGAAGATAATCTTGAATTACGACGGTGATTCCATAGATATAGAGTGCTTGCGAGGGTTTACATCAACCTATTGGCTGTTTCTGTAACAACTACACCCGGATTTGCAAGTCGAATTGAATTTCACAACTTATTCATCATCACGGCGAGAGTTGGAATTCTTAATTGTGCCATTTATTTCAATTACGCGGCTTGATTACACACACTATGCTCATCACATGCGAATAGAAAATTATGTTTTATTTGGCCATTTTCTTGCATGCAAGATCAACGTCCATCTGATTGCATTACGTTCAGAGTGGATTTTGCATATCCAATACTTAGGTTTCACTTTTATCTCATTTCTCCAGGCTTGTAAGAAACTGAAATACTTGAAATTGTTCAATATTCCGACAGATGATATAGATCCCTTGATGGAATCTTGATTGGAAAATCGCCCTGAATCTCTTGAGAATGTGGTAGTAGATATTTCGGACATACAAGACGAAGATGATTTCGCAAGCATGATGAACTTAACGAACGAGTAGGTATCTCTCTTAAAACTGGTAGGATTAAATATAAGGTTTAATTAAAATTTTTAATGGACCAGTACTATGTAAGAACAGACAATATGCAAATAGTCTATCAATATTACTTTAATTCATATTTGTCGGAAATATCTTTGCATAAAATAGCTTAATTTATCTTATCTAAAATTATGTATATTTTTATGTCAATGAATAAAGTCTTCATTCCATCATGTGAATATTGAAAACATTAAATATTAATAAAACTTACATATTGAAAAAATTTGTTTTATTTTTTTGTGTATGTTTTTTCTTCAATCATATAATTTTTATTATACTGACAACTTGTTTAACAGATATTAAAATTATTTGCGTCGCAGTATTACATTGCTGCAACGCAATCAGCAATGATGACATCCATGGACAAAATTTAGAAGCTCTATGTGGTTCATTCATTCATTTTTAATATATAGTCAGTTTCACGCGGTTAATAATAAACATAACGATTAACATAAGAAAAACGATGAGTGTTTGAGATTTGGCTAGGATTTGAGATGCTTCTTTGTTTAATTTGTTGGTATTTGAAGCGATGAAACTTTGATTCTTTCTGCCAGCACTTTGGCGACATTTTCATCGGCAGCCAAACAAGGATTATAGGACATCCGACTCGTAATTGAATGAAATGATAAAACGCAAAATCTACCTAAGTAGTGCACCGAACAATTGCTCTTAAAAGCAATTCAAATCCGCATTTCGATTTTTCCTATGTAACTGAACCCCGACTTACGGACCCGGTACCGGGTTCAGGACTGGATTTCACGGCCTTTGTTTCATTACTTCCTTGGTGGGGGATTGCAAAACTTTTCTCGTTTTTGTAGTTTGGAGAGGAGGTTGCCATCTCAGGTGCGTTAGTCTTCATCTGGCATTGGTTTAACGCTTTCTCTGAAGCGCCCGTTCAAGCAAAGTACGGTAACCGCCCGAATATTCCTGAGAAATCCTCCCTCTCTTCGTTAGGTGCGATTGATTGATAAAAATTATCCATCATCCAAGATAAAAATTGAAAGAAGTTAATTTTACACGGCCAGACTTGAGAATACGATGCCATCGCGAAAATGGAAATTATTTTTGGCTATTATTCGACAATTGTGGTAATCCTGAAATTCCTGTTCCTTTCATTTTGGTGAGTTTTTTAACGGATGCTGCAATTATGGCAAGCTTGGCCACGAGACCGCACTTTGTTCTTAAGTCTTGCCTATTCTACTGTAAAACTACCAATAGGGTACGCAGTCAAGCTCTTCTTTTAAGTACAAAAAATTTACGATATTCATTGCCTAGCATAATCATTTAAATTCCAAAGATTTCTTCAAAAATCTAGATTATTTATAACGCCCTATAGCTACGAGCTAAACACACCTCGTCGCTTAACAAGGAACACCACCGATCTCAATTTTTTAAAATCTCAGACAGGAAGAAACTACTCAATTTTTCGCAGCCATTGACGAATATATATATTTTTTCACATCTGATAGGAACATATGGTAGCATGTTCCAACCATATGAGAAAAAAATTCAGAAATATTCGCAATTGGTTGTGAAAATTTGAGTATATTCATCCTCTTTGAAATTTCAAACAGTTGAGATGGGTAGTGTTCCTTTTTGAGGTATATGCCTACCTTCGGAGCATTTTTTTTTGAAGAAAAGAAAATTTTTATTCAACATTTAAGTTTTCAGTTATAATAGTATATAAAACTGTGAATTCAAATGCCATTTTAGTGAAAAAAATTATTTTCGAAATTTTGACCATTTTTGGTCAAAAATTAATAAAAAATGATATTTATACCAAACGTCCTACAACAAATTCAAATCCATTTATTTCGCTTTTGTTTCAATAATATATTTGTTATACATTTACCTGTGTCGTGAAGCAGAATATTTAGAGTACCACTTTAAGTTACTGAGATATACCAACGTTTGTATACGCAACTGGTTTTAACAAGAAAAAACTATCAATTTTTCAAATAAAACAGCTCTAAAGTAAATAATTATACACTTTCAAGCTATTGTAACGAAATTGCTTTGTGGGTGTACGTGAATGCAATCCAATAAGCCGGATTTTTAAAAAAATAAAGCTCTTTATTTTACAAATATTCCCAAGCAAAGGAACGTAGCACACGTATTAACACAGCACTAGTAAAAATTCACAACAAAGACTATCAATAAATCTCAACACAACGCTGAAAGGTTTCTTGTTAACTCACCAGCTTTCTTGCAGATCAAATTCCAACTGACTCTTCTTGGCTTCAGAGCTTGCCTTTTATACTTTTCAACAGGAAGTGACTTCATTACGTAGGAAGTGACATAATCTCTAGAAAGTTCATGAAACCAGTAGAAATATGTTGAAAGTTCGAGGTCCTTCTAGAGAATTCCACTTGTCGCCAAGTAGCCAAAATGGTCGCAAAATTTATCGCCAAGATTAGCATCTCAGGGAAACGAATTTATAGCTTTGTAACACTATATTTGAGGTTCACAACATACCTACAGATGTTTAGAACATAGTGCTAAAATGTCATTTGAATATATTAAAAACTTTTTCAGAAATGAGATTTATCGCAATATAAAAAAATGAAAATAACAGTTTTCCAGAGAGCGCAAATGAAGATTTTAAAGTTCCATAATAAATTATATACATATTTTAACAACTTAAAAATTCACAGTATTTGTAATTCAAGCCTTCTTTGACTTAAATTTTAATTAATTTTTATTTTCTTTTGGATTTTAATTTTTTTTCTTGATAATTTTGTTTATTGTTCTACTTGTCAAATTTATTTCTTAATCATCTCTCATAATCTTTCTCAGTGAAAAATCTTTTTGTTTCCTTTATTCTGTTCTATTTTTCATTCCGAAATAAGATTTAAAATTCAATTTTTGTTCAGAATATCATTTCCTCTGTTATTTTGAAACTTATGACCCATGACTCTATGCTCCATGTTTTTTCTGTTCAAATTGATTCAAAGATTACAAAATATTAAAATAATGAATCATTTGTTTTTGAATAAATATGTCGCAAACTTATTATTTTAATCGCGATAGATGCAACAAAAAATTTGTTTAGCATATTAAAAATAAGAAATGCGAATTCTCCATTTCAAATAGCCTTTATTTGTCTATGAACATCCGATATCAACATCATCAATGCAAGAACAAAATACCATCAATCGTTTACACTGTTGCCAATAAAATTACGCGATGCAAAAATTAAAATATAAAAATAAATAAATGTCATAAGAAGATATTTACATAAAGAAGTTTAAATACTGCATGAGCTATAATTCAGCCACTACAAATACATTTAATCACTTTTCTGAACAGAGATGCAGTACCGGTAAATTTTCTGCTTTTATAATGTGCAAATACGCAAACAATATCAGTAATTCAACAGCAATTCAATGCATTCGCGGTGCTATTAAGTTGGTTCTCTAAGTACCCTATAGTGATTATCACTCCCTTATTCTACAGTATCACGAAATGCGTGATGTGCTTTCAGATAACGAGGGGAGGTTTAGTTTAGATGTATTAAAGAGAGACCAGAACTGAAGAAACATGAGGATTATTTTGGGGTTCAACTCGTAAATTTAAACCTCGGTGTTATGGTGTGACTAAAATGTTAAGTTGGGCCTAACCCTATAGCTGAAAAGAAATACATGAAAAATGGCACTGTGATCGTATAAATGATTAGTACACCAAAGGCAAGAGCACACAATTGAGTTAGACAAGAAAAACACTATTTATTAACATTTAACCACGACATTACTGTAGAACAAACATTCGACACATCAAGATCTATAAAAATCATTAAACCACGTGTATGCAAAATGTGTATAGTTACTATAAAATGTGATACTTGTGGAAAAAAAATATTATTTTATCTGTAATAGTTACTATAAGAATGTTGCAACATATTGAGAAAAAGGAAGCTTCAACTGCAGTTGAGGAAAAAGTCTTAACAGAGCATGCTTAACATCAGGATGAGGAAACGAAGCTTGAAAAACTATTCACTCAAACCGAGATCTCCATAATGCTACACTTTAGTATAAACACCTGTGATGAAGAATTCTTTGGGAAAATATGTCCTTAAACAATCGCACGAAACATGGATCGTACACTAAGGTAGCAACTCGTAAAAGCAGGAATCAAAAAAAAGGAAGGCGACATCACTCCAAACCCATTCTTCACCTCTCCATCACATCTAGCCGAACGAACCCGAGAAGCAAATGTGTTCCACCTGTTGCCATTCATGCTCTTCTTAACAGAAACCTGTTCTAACGCAAGTCCAACTAGAACATTAGTCTGTGCACTTTCGGTCCAACTATAACATTCCTGTGAACCTTCAGTCCAACTATAATGCAGTTCTGTTCACACTCGGTTAGATGACGTGGACAACAAGTTCGCCTGATACACTTTCACCAAACTTTTACGCCACACCCGCGGGAGGATGCAAGAAGATGGAGGCTCTGCTGTAGATAGCCTTTCTTTTCTGCTGGTTGATCGAATCGATTTGGAAATAGTTTTATAGACATTAAATGGAAATTATCCGATTTTCTGAGGCATTAAATGCATAGGTTGCTTAAATGAAACTTTTCTAATGGTTTAAAATTAAGGCAACTTATTTATGCAATGAACCGTTTCAACGATATTTGTAATTCTTGAAATAAGAATATAGCGGATCGAAGTTGTTTTTTAATATGTTCAACATTCATGAATAGAGTGTTCGAGCTAAAAAACAACCAAAAGTAATCTGCATATATAAAAGAGAATTTTTTATGAGTATATATGTTCGTTTTATTTTTTATCTTTATTGCGCACCCAGATCCTAAACTTTTATTGGAAAATTGGAAAAAAATTACATGGTAAAAACTGGCATGACATAATGATGAATTTCTTAACTTCTTACTTAGTGTAAAATTTGGGTTCATTTTAGCTATGAAATGAGTCGAATTCATTGAGGAAAAATTACTTAAAATTTCGATTGATTCAAATTCATTAAAAAATATTTAAAACTCAAAAAACTCTTTCTTAATGAGCACCTACAATCAAGAAGTAACCACGAGCCAAACTTGAAAGCACTTGCTCTAACAATATTCCTTGTAGGAACTTTTGCAATTGTTTGAAATTCTCTGCATGAAATTTTCTTGAATTATTACTTGCACACCAACTGCAAGGATGTGTTTGTACTCTATAAACTAAAACGAACTCTTCATTCATATTAGAAATAAGAAAACTCCAGTTTATTGACTGCAAATGTCCGTTTGTATTATATGAAAATACAAAGTAAACCAAAAATTCAAATATGAAATAACATTTTTCTTCTCTTTTTAAACAAAGTTGCCATTCCAGATACAAACTTTTAAAACGTAGATATTATAAAAGTAAATAGACGTTCAAATGCAAAACATGCAATGGTAATAATAATAAACCGTTTGGATTTAATTAAATATAATTTAGAGTTTTTTAGTTATATAAATGTAAAGTCAAATGTATTAAAGTTTTAATACATAGAACAGTTATAATACAGAAAGACGTTTTGCCATGCTTGTCGCATCACGCAACTTAGTAATACTTTTTACATGATAAGGTCTATAGGTGATAGAAAATTATGATTTAGAAAACCAACGACTAAATAGTCAAATCTCATAAATGGTAATTAATCCAAGCATGAATAATAACGCTAGGATTCTTTCGCATGAACTTATATTAATAAAACAGTTCAATATAACGTAATTATATCATTATAACATATTTAAATTACTTATTTATGTCATAATATTCATAAAAACACAAAAACGCTAGATTTGAGCTCGCTGCTAAAACTGGCGATTCGACTGTAGTCATGAATTTTTTATATCACCACGTGAGTTAAACTAAACATTAGTTAAAATTCAATTTGGCAAATTATAAAGTTTTGTGTTCTTGCTATATTGTCTATATTTTTATGCAAAAATTTTTTCTAAGATTCAGGAGATGGGTGATTGTCTTTCTACTGAAAAAGATCCTACTTTGAGGCTCTTAATTGATAAACGCTTGACGAAAACAATAGCATCAAATGCAAAGGAAAAATGCAAGAAACAGGTAAAGTGGTCCGAGTTACCTTCCATTCCGTTAGAAAATATTTATTCCTTCCTAAGACGTGAGGATCAGGTTAATATGTCACTAGTGTGTCGCAGTTGGTCTGAGGGATACGGTTCGCCATCTGTTTGGAAAAAATTCAGATTCGATTTGTCTGAGTCGCAGTTATCTCTGGACACATGCCCTGTGATGAAATTAGTGCAGAAATACAGCAGTATGTTCCGATACGTAGAAATCGTCAGCACTTGCTTTCAGAAACGTTTGCTGAGGAATTGGTGCAGACATTTCGTAGAATTCTTGAAGATTTTGACCAGCAGCACGCAACTTATCTCAGTCAAGTTCCTATATTTTGCAAGTTACCTTTTCAACATGGACACTCCGACCTACAACGACATATGTAGAGAGATTGTTGATTTTCTGGCATCGCAGCGTCATCTGAAAACAGTGGAATTTGATCTATGTCTTTTTTACTTCCAAGAAAGTGTCGAAATACTCCGAACATTAACTGAAACCAGCCGGGAATCTCTCACGCATCTCAAGCTTCAAAATTTCCATAGAGTTGGAAACAAGAATATTGAACAGGACTCAAATGCTACGCAAAACCTGCCTATGCTCGCAGACCTCCCAAACTTAAAAACTCTTGATACGGATTATTCATTAATTTTTGAGGAAATGGTTGCACTTCAGTCTACCGCCATCCAAACAGTAAAAAATTACAAATCGCTGGTACTTTCGAAGTTGATCTTGTATTATTTTAAAGAATATACAGATATAGAAGTTTTTCAAGGATTGACGTCAACCGATTGGCTGTTCATGAAAAAACTGTATCCGGATCTACAAGTAGAATTGATTCTTATAACCGAATTTGGAACACGCCGGGAGTTGGAATTCTTTATTGTTCCAGACATGCCAATCACACGACTGGTTTATAAATGTCAGGAGTTAGACATGGGAATGGAAATTGATGTATTATTTGGCCATCTTCTTGCATGTGAAACCAACGATAATCTTGTTACTTTACATTTAGATTGGGAAGAGCCCAGCCATCATTTATCCAATAATTTCATCCCATTTCTACAGGATTTCAAGAAACTCAAATATTTGGAGCTATTCACAGTTTCTCCCATCAGTGGCTTAGATGTCTTGCTGGAATCTTGGCTGGAAAAGCTTCCAGAATCTCTAGAGGAAGTGCTTATCGACGTTTCGAACATACGCGAATAAGATGATTTCCCAGGCTTGATTAACATCGCCAATTTTGTGTCCATTTAAAATTAGCGGGATTAAATATAAGAGTAAATTTACATATTTAAAGGATATATACTGAGACAACAGTAAATGTGCAATAAGCATATTAATCGGACATTCATTCATATGTCAAATTTGTTTTTTGAATCTAACAACGTTAAATTCTTACTCAATATTATATATACCGTTTTAATAGTGAATAAAATATTCATCTCATCGTGTGAATTTTTAGTATAAATATAGAAATATAACTTTCATTTGGATAAAAGTTGGTCTCATTTTTGCGTGTATTTTTAATTTTTATATATTTTTTTTATTATACACAGCATTTATTTAAGCACATAACATTTATATAGATTTATCTGATCTCTCATTTAGTTTTCATGCAAGTAAAATTATTAAAATTATTTATAATCCGCCTTTGATTGTCACAGATTTAGCTGTTGTAAGAAATGTTGGAATTTTATAGCCAATCCTTCTTAGTAAGTTGTTCATATATTCATTTTTTATTATATTTAGTTACTGGAACTTCAAACTGTTGAAATCTATAATTTGGTGCACATATTTAAAGTGGTGACAAGTCGCCAATGCATATATTACATTCATTAGCTTTGGCGACATAAATGACTGCTTTGGCGGCATTTTAAGAGTGTGTACAAACTTGTAGATTTCACCCATTTAAACATTATGTTAAGCAGAATGAATTCGAGACAAAGGAAGCAATGAAACTTGTAATGTTTTCTCTTGCCTTTTCATGCAGATTAGATACATTTTAATCCATATTTCTTTGATTGTGTTTAAATAATAATTTTTTTTTGAATGAAGCAACGTCAGTTTCTTACTTAAAATAACATATAATGTCACATCATTGAGCAAAATCGTTATTCTATCCTGTGAATTTTGAAAATAATAAGGTTGAAATCTAGAAGTTGGTACACAAACTTAAAATGTCGCCAAGTCGCCAAAGCTAATGCAATTATTACCTGAATTTAGCTTTGGCGATCTGGCGTTAATGAAGTGCAGCGGTCAACGTCTTGCTTGGCGATTTGCCTGCGTTCTAAGATTGTGTACCAACTTCTATATTTCAACCAATAATAAATATAAGTTTCATATTGATAAAAATTTATTTTTGTTGTATTTTTTTCATCTTTAAAAATAATTTTTATGTTAACGACCAATTATTTTTGCACTAAAACATTTATAAGAGTTTCGTGTGCTTTCACATTAAATTTTTATTTAATATCAATTATTAAATATAATTAACGAAGCAGTATTAGAATGTGTAAATGTAATATTTTTAAGCAATTTTGGCATTTTTGGCCAAATGTTCTTAGTTCAAAGTCATCCATCTGTTGATTCATCTGCGTTTCATGCGGTTTGAAACATATTGGTAAGCATAACGATTCAGTGTTGATCGCGAGGTTTTATCAGTTTTCAAAATTTGTATAAGAAGTTCCTTGTTTCAACAGATTACTTTTGTTTTGGTTTATGTGGAGTTTACGGTACCGACTTACTTCGTTGCTCTTAGGATCGCCAACTCTTTGCCGCCAAGAACGGCGATGAGAGAATATTTGTTTTGGATGCGTCTAGATGTTGTTAACGAGTGACAAGCGCTCATGCGCACAAATTTACTTTTCATCAGTGTTTCGCTTATTAGGCTATATTGCACCACGTTTCGATTGGACTGTTTTGTTGAACTCTTCGATGTGATTGTTAGATTCATGAGAATTTGAATAAAACTTCGTTTGGAATTCTTCGGATGGAATATGAGTTCAGTACCGTGTATTTTGTTCTGTGTGTTTCATTCCTCAAGCTACGATTATTCCGCTTTGCTGAAAGCGAAGCCGCTGATCTTTTTTTAAGTTAAAAAATTTGCCCGGTACACTCTTGAAATGCCGCAGGCATTGCGTGCGAAAATTCTATTTTTTGGAATTTTTTAAAAGACCTAGATTCCTAACATTCAATGAAAAAGCGAAGCTACTAGTTTCCTGCTATTCTGAAAATGAAGCCGCTTATGTTTTTTAAGTTAAAAAAATTTCCCGATATACACTTGAAATGCCGCAGGCATTGCGTGCTCAATCTCTCGTTTTCAGGTGACGCATGTGCAAGAGAGCAATAAAAAGAGCACTGCACATCCGCAACAGTATTTGGCGACGGCACATGAAATTGCGCCAAGAAAAATTGGCGAGAAACAGGTGGATACCGTAAACTCTACATTTACCTTTGTTTTGAGTCATGCATTTAAAATGAAAGGGGCTGCTCACAACTTTATAAGAAGATATTTATGACAGAAATGCAAATTTATTCAACATAGAAAAACTGCGAAACTGCCTTACATTTTTTTCCTTGCAAATATTTGTCTAGTAGAACGTCATCCAATTATCATGGATTGAAAAATATTGCCAATGAAGCATACTATTATTTAGTTTTATGTGTAGATTGTTGCCGATATCGACTTGATAAAGAATGGAAGGACAACTTGAGGAAATGAAAATTTAAGGCATAACAGGAAAATAAGTAATATCGGACAAGAGTATTAAATTATTTGCTCTCAGTACTGTGCATATTATTAAGTTTTACCAAAAGGCAGTGGCGACTCGTCCTTCAGGGTTGCAGAGACCACTAAAATTATTTTAAAAATTCTTATTTTCGTTTATTTATTTTTCTATTCTGAGAGTTCGATTATAAACAGAAAAAGGTAAAAACGGGATAAAAGACAGAAAATGAATAAAAAGGAAGGCAGAAATAAGATGCAGCTGCACAGATGGGAATAGAATGGGGCGGCCAAGTAGTTTTGGAAAGAACCGAAATTTGCTCTATGCGCACAAGATGTATAATTGGCGAAGGTGAATTAACTAATGTTCTTTTTTCCCCTTCAATCTCCCCTAAGGTTCGTCTTCACGCTCTTAATTTGTTTTTCTTCGATTTCTCTTTCATTGGCCATTTTTTGGTTTCGGATTCAATTCCATGTTGTTTCAACAGGAACTTGGCTAGTTACTACACATTAGT
The DNA here is from genome assembly GCA_013235015.1 of Araneus ventricosus. NCBI lineage: Eukaryota > Metazoa > Arthropoda > Arachnida > Araneae > Araneidae > Araneus > Araneus ventricosus. Next base: position 174,127 of record BGPR01001696.1, read on the forward strand.
CTTCTGTTGTTAAAAGTCACTCAAAGACAAAGAAGACTACAATTTTCTAAAATACAATTCAGACAATTACAAGTTTGGGCTATTTGAAGGTTAAGCTATTTTTGAAAAATTGTATTCTAGTAATATTTTTATAGCACTGCTTGTTTCTAAGTAAATGACAGACCATTGTTGATATAACACCGTAGATATTTTTCGAAGGTTCACAAGATGAACTAATTTTGTAAATACCTTAATTAATGTATTATTTAACTATTTTTTCGATTTAAAAAGTGTTAACAAATACATTTTTTCCTTAGTCCGTTCTTTTTGACATCTGTATATTTTTCCTAAAATGTACATCGAAAGACTGGATCAAGCAGCAGTCAGAGGTATGAAAAAATGGTCTAAATCAAGAATTTTGTCTTCGTGTATATCTGTACTTTTTGCAGATAAAGGCGTGAAACTTTGTATGTGAATAGATGAATGTAAGAAAAACAATTTACTAACTGACGCTTTTGCACAACGAGGGTCGTATAAAAAATTATTTTTTTATAACATTCTAATATCAATCCTCTTAGAAATCAAAGTGCTTTCGTACAAGCTACCTTATTTCAGGAAACTTTGTAATTGAAACTATACTTCTAGGATCAATGTTTAAAGAAATAAACACTTGTTTTACTTTTTTGGGACGCCATGTATATTATCTTGAAACGGGGTTACTTTGAGCCAATTTTCATGACCTCCGACAGAATTTTGAGATTAGTTATATATATTTCTCTAAAAGAAAGGTTCTTCTAATTTTTTCCTCATAAAGGGATTATTAGAGAAACGTTTTGCAGCAAAATTTGGATCATACAGTGATTTAATAATTTATTATGGCTTTTCGAAATTTTGGTGCAAAGTTACCTCATAGGGATACTTTGCACTGGTTAATTTTTTTCAGTATACCACAAAAACAAATTCTCTGGATGCAATTCTAGATATATTTATTGAAAGCCTGGGTGAAGATATAAGAGAAAAATAAATTTCATAAATGCCTAATTATAAATAACGATTTTACATCATTGCATTCGCTCAAATTAGGAAGGCGTTTTAGAGATCCTTTTATCGAATTATTGCCGGGTGTGTTTTTAATATATCTATCTATTACCGCACCTTAATAGTAAGATAAACGTTTATTATCGTTTTAAGATCTATTGGCAGGACAACCGAAGTCACTGACTTGTACTACACGTTGCAACAGTCTTTTCCTTCTTATTGCAGAAAACCAGGGTATTTCCATGTTTAGTTATATAAATTAGCTTTCTTTTGTAAAGAACTGCTCACCTGGGGTACCAAAAAAGTTTCTGCTTCTTTAAAAATACCCTAAGCTTGTTAAATCATGAAAATCAAGCTTCTAAGGTAGCTGTAGAGAACTCCACATACCTGCAAGTCCCTAACTTCCTTTTATACATACACCCTGGAAATATCTGAAGCTTAAGCAAACATTGTTCTTCTTATGATTTAATACAAAAATAAATTAAAAAACCAAATGTGGTTGACATCTATCACAAATTTCCAAGGTGCAAAGAATACTCCTTTTCGTAGCAAAGTTACTCCAGGTCAGAAAAAAATTAATTACAATTTAACTGACAAATATAATTGGCATTTAAAGCAACAAAATGAAAGCTGGTATGATAATCTTTCACATTTGAATGCATTTTCCTTCAGAAATGTCATACTTTCCTAACCAGAGACAGATTTTTAAGCACTAAAATTTTCGCTGAAAAATTGGCTCATTGTCTTTTTCTTCTGGAACCTCTTGAATGATTGTTATATACGTTTAAGTAATGAAATACCCTAGTCAGTGTTCCCAAGAAGCTAGAAAAAAATCTCAATGCCGTACTCCTAATCAGCTAATCTCTATTTCCCTTTTCACACAAATTTTGCACAGGTGCAAAGTTACCTCCACGAGTGCAAATTAACCCTGTTTTACGGAAGTAACTTTATGATTTATGACAACTTTATCTTCTTTAGGGATGTGTAAAGAAATAATTCAGTAAGTCTAGACTTGCATAGAGTGACTGTGCCATCCGAATACAATCAAATGCAGTCGATTGCATTCCAAAAAATGCATTCATTTCCACTCAAACAGCAAAAGCTGACTTCACTGCTAGTCGCTGGAAGACTAAATATGAAAAACTGATTCTCTTATAGATTGAAGAAAAAGGAATAAAGTATGCAAGGGTACATTCAGAAAAGAAACTGTTCAAAGATTCGGAAGTTGAAACTCAATAAAATAGCTAGTGATGCTGTTAAATTGGCAAATCAACATCAATGAGACTCATCAGATACGTTTCCAACTCTAATTTTCGAAAGTGAAATTGCGAAATGATGATGATGAAAATAATTCTCTTATCGATTGAAGGAAAAGGATTAAAATATGCCAGGGTACTTTCAGAAAACAAACAATCCAAATATTCGGAAGATGAACCTCAATAAATAAAACTGGTGATGGTGTTCAATTGACAAATCAACATGCATGAGACAACAATTGCAACGGTAAAATGACTCATCAGATACGTTTCCAACTCTAATTTTCGAAACTGAAATTGCAGGACAGTTCAGGATAGTGCGTTACTACTGCAAGGTATCTGGAGCAAATATGTAGCAAATATATCAGCGCTCTAGGATTAATTTCAATCTTTCAACAATCCTGATGTTTACAATACAGCGAAACCATTTTATAGGAATGCAGAGCTAATCAGAGAGTATTTGCATCTCATATTGTTGCATAATTACGTAACACATCTGTAGCTTTATAAATGAAAGTTGACTTTAATAGCTTCTCGTAAAAATATTTGCAGAAATAATTAACAAAACATTTCATTCTAAATATGGCTGATTATTTTAAAATAAGTTAAGTTCTGAAACTATGTATGATTATTTTTAGCAGCAATGTTAACTGCTGTTGTGTTGTTTCGAAAAATTGAAAAAACAAATCGTATGTTCCACCACTCTTATTACGAAATATGTGTATCGCAATTGTTAATGAGGAGTTTTAAAATACAAATTTTCTCATAGAAAAATTAAAGAGTCGCAGATAAATTTAAACGGTGTTTTGTCAACACAAATACTATAATCTGAGATGAAGAGAATACAGTCATGTAAGAATAATTATTCTTTTTGAAGTTATGCATTCGCGCTGTTATCAAACTTTAAAAAGTTACTTTCGATTCTGTGGTTGAATTGAGATAAATTTTGGACTTTGATGTCTTGTGATAAGAACAATTTTTTTGAATTATGCACATTATTCAGTAGCCCAGTGTAAAGAGCAGTTACTATCTTCAAAGTGATAAAGGCAACAGCCATACCACTCTCTTCCTTTATCTTTGTATTAAAGCATATGCAGTGCATGAAATATTCGTACTTGAATTTTAAATATGAAACCATAATTAAAAATAAACAGAAATCTGACTTTTATGGAGTCTAAACCATTAAATGTTGTTGCAACAATCAGCGAAACCGAAATAGAAGCAGAGAGTCAAACTAACGGATAAGGAAGGGAAGTTTTAGGGAGTACAGAACTAAACACTGATAGCTCAGTTGACAAAATGGCGGACTGTAGCAGAATAATTGTGGTGAGTACAGATCCAAGCAATTTCTCAAAGTTGTGAAATATCACACATTATAAAAATTCATCTCGAATTCATATAATGTCTTCAAATATTCCTGGTTTTGACAAAAAACGTCCCGAATTGTGCGTTTATTATGAGTAAACTTTCTGTTATTTTGCAAATACATTAAAAATATAATTAAAGATACTGCAAACGGTTATTTCAGCAGCCTTTATATATTTAACCACTATTATGAGTATGTATTATTTATTAAAAATTTAAGCAGCCAAAGTAAATTTTAAATGCCCAGGCATCTCAGATTTTGAAAATTTGCCCTAAATTTTAAAAAATTCTTTAATTTGCTCCAAATTTTAAAAAAAGTTACTAATTGTGTTATTTGCTAAGAATAAACGTATTGCTGTTTTACTGAAACAATGAAACTGAAATCAGAAAACGATTATTTCGCCAATCGCGATACGTTTAGTATAAACTTATGTTTAAATATTACTTATTAAAAATTTTAAAGAGAGATTAATTAGATTTAATTGTGAAAATCATCTTCTGAAAAATTCCTTCTTGTCGATTTAAACAAAGCAGAGAATATAGAATAAATTTTGCAAGCGATTGCAAGTCAGTGTCGGAATACCTATGAATATTATTAATTTCTGTTATGAATTAACTCGTACTTCATTATATAGTGATAATCTGTACAAACGTTCATTATGAACCAAGTCACACTCTGTTTTTGACTTATTGTCTTGATTCCCTTCCTCCCCATCTGGAGTTGATGTTAAGAGGATATACGACTCTTTATCCTCGAAAAAATGGGGAAAACTGTCAAGTTCGATACATTATATCTCTAACAAACTAACTTTTTATTCGAAAATATATCTATTTTCCTCATAGTACACACATTTTCAAACCTTCAAATTGGTATGTATTTATTTGAGAGAGTAATTAATGTGGCTATAATTTTTGGAAAAAAAATGAGATACTCACCTTGCGCTCATGAGTACGAAGATGGATCTAAACACAATATTTTGGGTATCTAAGTAATCCAAACAGTCTGTTTAAAAAACAACCACAATTTATTAAAATTTAAATTTAATTTCTTTTTTTATATACCAATTTAAAATAAAAATGTTAAAAATGGTTAAAATCTCAACTTTTCTACCCCCCCCCCAAAAAAAAACTTCTTTGGAGAAATGTGTACAAAAATGTGGTTAAATTTGTAAATAATAGCAAAATACATATGCGGTAAAAATTGTATGAAAAAATATTCAATAGTTCTTGAGATATCGTGCGCGCAATGTAAAAAAACACATTTTGAGATATAGCGTTTTAAAGATATGGCCATTTTCAATGTTTACGTTGAAGAGCCGATACAGTTTCCGTCATAACTTTCATAATTATGGGAATTTTTTAACGCGAATTGTTTTAAATTGTTCAGAAAAGACGGGGAAACAATATATATTTTTTTCATAAAATTGAAAATTTTCGAGGTTTAACAGTCGTATGTTCCCTTAAAAAATCTTGTGAATAGTCTTTTTTTAATAATTGTTTTTAACTTTATTATACATACTCATTGACCGTACTAACAAAGCTATCTAGGAGATGATGTGAACATTCAATCGTTATATGATCTATATATAGATTTAATTTTTTGGTTAAATATGAATGCTATGTTTTAATATGTAATCAAATTAGTATTAAATAATATTTCTGCGATCTCATTAAGTATAATCGATTATGAGAGCATGTCTAATGAAAAATGTAATAACGATTACTATTGATGCACATAAATATATGTAGGGGAAGATGCTCTACCTTGACCAGGATTGTACCCAGGACATTTGTCGATATATCAAGACGAGAGTATAGAGAATTTTCATTTCCCGTTGCAAATTGTTTAGTTTAGAGTGGCACCGTCACTTTGCACGTGGTCATCTCGGGTTATTAGTCTTGAACTGAAATAAAGAAACAATTTTTCGAAAGCCGGTGCAAGCTTCTGAAGGTTTTGCATCTTGCCTCCTGTTTTCATGAAAAATATTTTTTTTATTTTTCACCTTTTAGTTCCATAACTGACACACACATTGAAGGATGTTTTTATCAATAAAAGCATAAATAATTACCAGGGAGTAAATTAAATAATATGAGCGTATACATATCAGCCAAGAGCATAGGTGGCTGATATATAATATATATCAGCCACTGTACATTATAGTGTATTATTATATATCACCTCTTGACTGATATATAATAATATTTCAGCCAACAGCATCGTACTCTACCTTGGCCACATGTAAACAGCATAGAGAAGTGTTATATCAGTATCAAAAAGTGGGTTCAACTCTTTGAGCCTTAACCCGCCTCAAACCGCCTCATCGACAGAGGCTTGGACTCGGGCGGTTTCGGGTGTCTGAGTCCATTTTACGGGAGAAAAGTAGTTCCTTTCCTTGTTGACAATTAATCCATTCTTCTGGAAATTATGTAAAGAAAGGTAGGGTTGCATTCTTCCTTCGTGTACGAAAATTTACTTCAATTTTTGAGGTTCTGGAATTCTCACTCTAGCCGGGTTCTGAGAGTTAAGATGTCATATGAAGAAGTCGTAGTGAAATTCCTAAAACAGAAAGAAAATGTATTGGCATAGACATATTTCGAATATATTTTCAATATGAAAGTCTCAGATACTGTCGTGATTTTGCCTCCACCGTTAATGTTTCGCAGAGGATAATATGAATTTCCAGTTTTATTTTATAACAATAACATTTATTAATTTAGTTTTTTTACTAGTCCGGAGAATTAAAAAACATTTATAAAGAATTTGTTTTGTTCCTCTATTAACTCTAGTAACAATAAAGGGGAATGCATGTGTCTGTGTGTCTTGGTCTTCTATAGGGCAGACCGCTGTATCAAGAGCTGCAAAATTTGGCACAAATATATTATGGATGGTGTGAATGTGCACGGTGGTGAGATTGTTCGAAAAATTAATTAGGATTTCATTTAATCAAAAAGTGAGCAAAATCTTTGCGTTTGTTAGCGATAACTTTGAAAAATATTATAGCACAAAATAAATTCTTACAACACTTCAGCATTTAAAATTTATTAAATTAAAGTCCGATTTTTTTTCTAATTTTAGAAATTTTTTAAAAATATATTCTTCTGCGTAATTTACAACAATGCTTTTAGTTGCAATCAACTCAAACCGTCTTAATTGTCTTTATGAATATTGAATTGTGTGTTTCTCTTCTATTGTTGAATAAGGGATGATGATTCTGCTTATTTTTTCATATTCTTTGGTAACAGCATAATGAATTTTACTTCATTTTTTATCCATCATTTTTTTAAAAGCTGTAAGTCCTCTCAGATATTAAATAACTGGGGAGGTAAAAAATATTTTTTAAGGAAACCATTAATACTAAATTATGCATCACGCATTCAACTGAATAAAACAGGACAGTATCCTCGGCCAGTAAGATCCTCGCCGAAGGCGGCTAGTAGTTACACTGTTATTTTTCTTTTATGACTTTCTTTTTCCTTAAGACAAGTAGTTTTTTTCCTAGTCCGAATAATTTTGAAGTCATTAATATGTAACTCGCTTTTGCGTAAACACAAGTTTCTAACTAGTTATCTATAAATTTTTAAGAAAATCAACATCTTTTTTCAGTTGTGAAATAGTTCATCTATCATACCCACCTAAATATCGTGCAATGATTTTGAAAAATTAAGTGTTGTACCAAATTCAGCGAGAAAATGCCACATTTTATTGCCTTGTCCAAGGTACAACCTAGTGCTGTGCTTGGCCAAAAATGGAGGATTTTGTTTTTTTAAATTTTACATTTCTATGTGTTAAGTGGGAGGTAAAACTAATAGGGACTCAAAAGCTGATTTTCTGATGTTTCTAAAGCACCAAAAACTTTCGGTTTTAGACTTGATTTGACCATTTTTTTAATGAAAAGAAGTGGCTGATGTACAGGATCTTCCAATAGATGATAAAAGTAATGAAACAGGATAACTGGTGGCTATTAAGTAATTAATTATTTATAATACAGTGTAAGTAAGTTAAAAATATTTGTAAGCACAAAATCAAAGAGAGGAACTTCTGTACTTTTATAGTTCAAACGAAATGCATGGAGGAAAGTTGCCACAAAATGTAAATAAATACGAATCACTCTGTTTTAAAGATATTTGTGTGATCTACAGGTGGTAATACAATTTATTATTCTTGAGTTGTATAATTTAGATAACAGAACACTTCAATGCATAATAAAGCATTGGAAAACAGATAACAGAACGTTTCAAAAAATAATTCTAAAATATAAATTTTCGAGAAATCAACCAAAATGAAATTTAAATAATATTTTTTTGTTTGTTTGCTTGTAATTGTACTAAAAAATGGCCAAAATATCAAATCAAATAGAAGTAATTTGTTTATTTCGTTGCTCTTATCTTTCTACTTATTTTATCAAGATTTCAAATTTTTACGTTTAATATGTCAAGTTATTTAGATTTTTGTTTGCAATGACAAATGAAAAACATGTGCAAATAACAAACTTAAATGGCGTTTTCTCCATGTTGCTCTTTTCCACACTTTCATGTTTCCAAACTGCTAAGGTGTGTTTCCTTTCTAAGATAGATCTTTCAAATTTTTTATACTTCTTTATCATTGTACTTAAGATAAAACTCTGTATACAATAAGCATTAGGTTTCTTAGTCTTTTATACAGGTGTCCCCAAAAAGCTTCATTAAATAAAGAGTATGAAAACCCTTTGGCTTCTGTGGGGATTGATAATAAAAAGTTTAATAAATTATTTAAAAATATTTATACGGCCCCCATAATGCAAAAATGTCAATCAGTAAAATCTTTCTCTTACATTCATCTGTTCACGTACAAAGTTGCAAGCTTCTGTCTGCAAAATTTACAGAGATGCAAGAAGATAAATTTACTAATTTTGATCATTTTTCCATGCCCTTGACTGCTGTTTGATCCAGTCTTTCGATGCACATTTCAGAGATAAAATAAATGTTTCAATAAGTTATTAAAAGGATGGAATCAGAAAATAATAATTTGTCATTTCTTGTTAAATCTAAAAAATAGTCAAATACATTAATTGAATTATTTAAAAAAATTATTTCATCTTGTAAACATTCGAAAAATATCCAAAGCAGTGACGGCTCATCTGCTCGGAAAAAACAGTGCTATAAAAATGTTACTAGAATACAATTATACAATTTTTCAAATATAGCCGAAATTCGTATTTGCAATTATCTGAATTGTGGTTTAGAAAATTATCTCCTATCTTTTTTTTGGTGAGAGACTTCCAACAACCGAAAGAGAACACGTAGTAACCAGCTAAGTTCCTGTTGAGACAACATGAAAGTGAAACCTAAAAAGGGGCAATGAAAGAGAAATTGAAGAAAAACAAATCAAGAGCGTGAAAGCGAACCTTTGGTGATATTAAAGAGAAGAAAACGAAAGAAAATTAGTTAGCCTAGCGCTGAACAGGATGATGTACTACTAGACAAATATTTGCAAGGAAAAAATATTAAGGCATTTTCGCAGCTTATCTAGGCTGAATAAATTTGCATTTCTGCAATAAATATCTCCATACAAATTTGTGAGAAGCCCTTTAAATTTAAAAATTAATATATCTCTGAAAGTTTCTGAGACAGAATCGTTAAACTTACTTCTTACATGAATGAGTGTAAGGGGAACATTTTACTCGTTGACACTTTTACAATACAAGGGACGTATAAAAATTTACAAATTCCACAGAAGCCAAAGTGTTTTCACAAAAGATCTCAGATTATTTGATGAAACTTTGTAATCTGAAGTATATTTCTAGGCGCAATATTTAAGAAAATAAATGCTTGTTCTTTTTCGGGGGGAAGACCCTGTTTACAAGATATTAATTCCGGAACTGCTAAATTTCCTAATATTTTTCCACATAATACATTCAACAGGTCTATATTTAAACGAATATTAGATACACCTTAAAATCTAGGGAATTTAAAAGAATGAATTTCTCTAAAAAATTTAAATTTCAGCTAAACAGGCAGATCAAAGTGATTTTTTTTTTCTCTTCAGGATGACTTTATGTGATTGTTAAAATTCAATAGTATCAAAATTTTGCAAAAGTATTTCAAATAAGAAAATTTTTGGAAGGTAATGTTTTCCCTTTTCGTTTGCTTTCAAATAAGAGCATAAAATGCAGTAATTTTCATATATTTGAAATAAATAACTTCCTATATTATTTAAGATGCCTTTTGGATAGAAGACATTTTATATCGTTGACCTGTATTTTTGAAAGCGCTTTCCTAGACTAAACCGAATTGTAATTGACAATTCTAAAATATTGAATTCCTTATAAAGTACAAAAATCTACAAATTTATTTTCAGAATTGAATTTTAAAATTTGTTGTGAATTTTAATTACTAAATTCTGTTTATTTATAAATATATAGTATGTCTGAGATAGCTTGTGAAAAATTTGTAACATATATTTCTCCATTTTTTTTTCATCCTCAATTGAAATACATTGAAAATTAATTTTTAGGTTTTTAAAAATAACAAATTTGGGAAGAATCTAAAGATCTTTAATTTTTTTTAATTATCCTTTATTTCAGCTTATACATGACTTTTGAAATTGCAACTTATTCTTTAAAATCACTAAGAATGAATGTAAATATTTTTTTTTATACAGCAACACATAGCCAATAATGCATTTGCATTTATTTTAAAGTTTGATTTATTCTATTTTATTGGAATTCATATTTATGCAATATAAAAATATTTAAGCAAAAAATGCGCTAATATAATTTTGCCAATGTTTAATATTAATTTATAAGAAAATGAATGTATATAAGTTAAGCACAGTTAAACATTTAGCTCAACTTCAAGTGTAGATTATTTAGTACAAAAAGTTGCTATTTAAAAATTATTTAGTTGAAAAAGCGTACAAAAAATTAACTTATAAAAAAGATTTATTTTTGAAAATGAATATTTTTCTTCAGTTTCCATCATGTTTATTCATAATATACTTCTTCAAATTTATATTTTCTAACAATATTTATTTTTCAAACATTATTAATTTCTTGCGAACCTAAACACAAACTCCTTAATATAATTTGTGTTTAAATTTTATTTTCAGCCCCTCGACAATTTGTTGGAACACTATGGAGGGCACACGCAATTGAGGACCATTGTTAATGAAGGATTACACGATTATGCTTTACAAAAACGTATTGTGGATGCTTCCAAGTTGTTTGCATCTGTTTTTGATGAACTTAAAATTTCAGTTAGAGATGAAGGATGGAATGATAAGCTGTCAGACACGTCTAGCAAGTATAAGGATAATCCTGAATTAGTGAATCACTTCACTAACTGGTGCAAATCCAGGAAAGAAATGATCCGAATAACCAAATCAGCCGCAGAAGAGCTGGATCAACCTTCATTTATAATTAACATAGCTCGAATGATTGGTTCATTTGCTGAAATATTAAATTCGTTAAATTTAGCCATGTACCAGAAATTTAGTTTTATTATTTCATCTTATGCCTATAATATTTCGCCAAAGCTTGGATTTATAATGGAAAGTGCATTAGAACTCGCACCTCATCTACGATTTATGGGTTTCGCGAGTTCTTTCCTTGACATTCTGCGATCACAAGTGATTATCAATAACGTGATGAATGCAATAAAGAATGACAAAGATATGCTTACGCCATTAAAAGAATGGTTTGATGAAACAAAAGAAATCGATGATTTGGTCAAGAAGCTTTTTCCTTATGGCATCAATAAAGAGATTACTATAAGTATCGAAAACGCTTTCGAAGATCTTGGAAAAGAGGAGAAGATATTTTTTGCAACTGTCTTGTCCAATCTTATGGAAGATCCCATGATTCATAAAAATGAAAATTTCATGGTTAAAGCTTTTTTGTTCTGCATAAGTGATGCTGCAAAAGAATGGTACAAAAGGTATAGCTATTCCATAGATTTGTTGTATGAAAATTATATGATATTGAAATGAAATTTCAGAACTTTATTTGAACAGTTACTTTAACCTTTGTAGTTTATAACTTACCATTTCTGTATCAGTTTTAAATTTACATATTTTTCTGACTCTTCACATCTCTCTTATATACAGGGTTCCACTAAAGTTACTTATATCCCCCCTTAATTTCTGAACGGCTGCAGCTATAGTCATAAAAGTGATGTCTCTGTATAGTATATTTAACAGAGTTATCCCCGACCTGCCTTAGCACTCGGGGTCTCTGAATGACAGCCTCTGCAATAGCTCGAGTACTGAGACTGGGGTCGTAATATTCATCACCGTCTCTGGCCCGACCCCTCCGCAGGAGGTACGTACTATCACTGGTGGGAGGTAACGCGACTCCAACTATAACTATATCCCAAGGGGAAGCGAGAACCCACTTATTTATCCGGTGGTTTCTCATCCGTGAACTCATGGTGCTCCCCCAGGGGAGTCTAGGTATAGTAAAGTGGCTATGAGCTAAGCAGTGACAAAACTGTGGAATCAGCGTCCCTATATCGAAAATGTGGAAATATAGGGGGGAAATGTCAATTACAATATTGTAGAACATTATCGATTTATTGCAAAAAGATACCTTCAAGATATTATTATTAAAAATAGAACACTTAAATTGCACATTTGTTTGTTCGTGATTTCCTAAACTGTGACGTCACAAAACGTGGATCAAAGGAGAAAATCTCATATTTTGGATAAAAAGACAAATTGGATTTTTTCCTTTGTTGATATATCAAAAGCAGTTGTAGGCGACCTTTTCACAAACACTGTGGGACTTTCGACGACGCATTACTATTGCTTATGACTGCTTCACAATAAATATGATAAAAATTGTGCAATGTGAAGTTGAAACAAGGGTCCAAATGTGTATTATAGCTGACGGAGAGCAGTTTGCACACCCAAGATAACGATATGTCGTGATAATTCTGTTTTTAACGTAGGACTGCGTTCCTCCCATTGGGGTCTCAGGAAGGAAATTGATTTACACGCCAAAACTCCACAAAACTTGTCATGGGAGATCCTCTATATCTCGGTAACTACATATGTTAAAAACATAACTAATGTCTTATTTTAGAGATAAAGGGTAACAACAGAAGTTGCAAAAATCTTACTTAAACTTAAAAATCTTAAAAGATTCACGTGAGTAAAGTAGTCCTACGCCTTTAACATCAGCGGCTGTTAGAAAAGACAGCCTCCCGTCATTCCCCCCCTTTCTAACACGTTTTCCATGTGACAGAAATGGAAATCACGGATAAATAAATGAAGTTTTAAGCGTTCTGTTCTTCGCATTAATGTCCACAAGGTGCCTCTTTTTATTCAATCATTAATGTTCTACAATTTTGTAGCTGACTTCTTTTTCCCAGATCGTTCCGTTTTCGAGATGGGGGCAAATTCCGCAGCGAGCAGTCTCTGGCTCAACGGATAGCCACTTTTATGACTATAGCTGCAGTCGTTCTAAAATTAAAGTGGTAAGTAACTTTGTTGGGCATCCTCTATATTTTAGAATTTAATTTAAAATAAATTTCGCTCTTTTATTTATTTGATTATTTTGCGTTATCCAGCTATACTTTCTTCGTCAGTCTCTAAGTTAGAAAGTTGGACTAAACGCAGTTTAAATTAGCAATGCTCTTTGACAATAGGCAAATTTACAAAAGAGCAAGGCTTCTGAAACGGCATGGATTAAATATCTATTATAATAAGAAAGTTTTTTCCTAGGAAACAATGAAATTCAGATATTGTTATTAAACAAACTTATTTTCGTTTTGATTAAAATACGGAAATAATAATTTCAAGTTTTTGTAAATATGCTTTACAGAAAATATCCTTATATGGTTCAAATAATTTATAGAAATGACATGGAATCATAATCCATAGGTTTCAAGATATTTTTAAAACTATAAAATTATTTTGCCTAATTGAAGTTGCCGTTTTCATAAAACTCATAAATACATTTGGAAAGCAAAAAAGATAATGGCTTGTACTTTAGAAAATAATAAATTCATAAAAATAATTTAAAAATAATAAGTAAATATTTCTATTTTTTCAGAAAAATGTCTTTTTTTTCCAAAAAATGTTATTCTGTATATACACAAATTTGTAATGATGCAATCTATAGAGATAGAAAAAAATCATATTCTTTTTACAAAATGATATTCAGCACTTAAGTTTACCGATTAAAGTGCCAATTTAGCCCCAAACTACTAAAGATAGTTAACTTCTTCTCATAAAATTAATACGGCATTTAATTTCCCTGAAACTGTCCGATGCAGTGTGATTTTAAAAATATTATGTTACCTAAAAAATATGTCTCCCTGAAAGTTTGAGATAAATACTTCAGTGATGCAATATATGAAAATATATTACGTCACTGAATAATTAAGTCACTGACATACATGAAAAAAATAAAAATCCTTTAACTCTTTGATCCCGAGGCGACTTTTTTTCTAGCCTCTTTAAAACTGGGCCTTTTTGTTAGGATACGACATGAATTGGACTCTCCCAACCTGGGTGGTTATTGACCCCCACCCCCTGTTATAACCTTCCCTTAAGGCGCACGGAAATGGGCTACGGTTGGCAAGGATAATTGGACCCCCTATCGCGCTTATCTCCGAAGCCATTTCAGAACCTCACCTCCTCTCAAAAGAAGCGAAACGCCTCAGACCGGCCTTCGTCGATTTTAAGGGGAAATTTTTGGACCACCTCGCACAGTGTGAGAGGGTTAACTGAATAATTTCTAAATTTCAATTAATTTTAATACATACTGAAATACATCATTAAATAAATCAAAAGAATTAATTTCGTATTAATTAATAAATGCGTTAAAATCGCTATCAATACTGATTCTTCTTTAATGTTTTTTCATTTGAAACGCATTTTGCAATGTCTCATGTAAAGTAAGTAGTCGTGTAAAGTTACACTGAAATATCATTGCTCAACCGGTCTTTTCTTATGTAAAATATACAACAAAATTAATCAAAAACTAAATATTTCAAAATTATTACGCAGGTCTACGAAGAAAAATATGTCTTAGAAACAATTAGAGTTTTTATAGTTTTTTGTGTGCTAATTAGTGGAAATATAATTTAGAGAACTGCATCACCTACAGTTTCATCACAAATCGCAGGTTAAATGTGTACGAATTTTGCTTATTTAACCGTACACAGGCGAATGAATGTTCCCAATTAAGAGCATCGAATTGAAAATTTATTAAAAAATAAAATATCGCTCAAATTTTTCTGAAAGCATTATTAATTATAATTGAAAGTAAGCTTGATTTTTCTATATAGAAATTTTTTTCAGATACAAAATGGGTAGTGTGCAGAAATTTTTGAAAATTGTTTTTTTTACTTGGTACATAGTGCGTAGCATAAAAATCAGTAAAATAAATTTAAAAAACTATCCAAAATTTCTAAAAATTGGTATACATAGTTTAAAATGTTCAAGTTACTAATAACATAAAAATATATAGATAAGAAATGCATTTGCTAAAATTCATAAATGCTCTTTGTTTCAAATTGGGAACATTGGCTAATTGTCTGTATTCTGTGAAAGAAGGAATTTTTGTGAGTTTCCACTGAAAACAAAATGGAAAGAACAATTCTCATATAATTAAGGAAAAGAAATCCCCTTCTATTGTTAAAAGGTTAATAATTAAATTGTTAAATTAATTGTTAAAATGTTAATAATTAAATTGTTAAATTAATTGTTAAAAGGTTAAAAATCATTTTTATCTGTAAACTGAAGGTGTAATTATAAATGTGTTGGATGAGTTTTTATGTACCTCTAGAATGATAATTCCATAATGATTTTTTTCTAATTAATATTTTCATCTTCCAATCTAGGTAATTAAAAGATATTTGCATGCATAGAAGAAAAAGGTACCCTCAGATCAAGAAAATTTGATTCATAAATATAATTCTGGGTTCAAGAAATAACAACTAAATTTATAAGTATTAAATTTCTGAGAAAATGAATGTGATTATGAACTAATAGAAAAGTTTATTTAGAATATTTTAATAATACATTTTAACAAACATTTGAGTTCCACCCAAATGATGTCTTGTATTTCATTTTTTGAACAAGAGTGATAAATTTTAAGATTGATTGCAAGTTCAGTAAATGAATTTAATAAATAATTTTTATCAAAACTTCTCATCTTTAATACTGAAAGTTTCAGTTAATAACTGGTGCTCTACTTCTCTGTTTGAATTTGTTATTTATTGCTTGAATTAAATTTACTTATTGAAATATTTTTTCCTCTTAGATTGATAACGGGCGTTTGTCCCTTAGATCTAGAATGTGAAATGTTCTACCTTCGCAATGAATTGCTGCAACTGAAAGGATCATATCCTGATTCAGCTTCAAAACTAGAACTTGCGAAATGCACTGTAGACCAATTGGAATATATCATAACGAAAAACATTAGGTCAAATTTACGTCGTCTTGTTATTTGCTGTATGAGTGGAATGTCAATATATTATTGCTATGAAAATATAAGAGCTGGATCAAAACATAGGTATTCTGATAAATTGAGAGAGCTTTCAAAAAATGCACAGTCATTTTTAAATACCATGGAAAAAATTCGTTTCTGACATCTATAGATATTTTTAATGGAATGAAATAAATTATATATTTTGATTCGAGTTTTATTCGCTAATTTCTCTTGTCATGTTATCTTTTCAAATAACCATGCAAAAATTATTACACAATTTTTTAGAATTTTGTTTTAATTATTACATGATGATGAGTACACGTCAGTACTTGAAAACTCTTTTGAAGATGGAGTACAATTATTCTACGTAAAACAAATTAATTTTATTCAGAACACCTAGGTCACTCCAACTGACGATTAGTAACACCACCTCCCTACTCCACATCTCATTTTTCTCTCTTTAATTTTCAACAAAGCTACAATTTCACTTCTCAATCGTCAATAAAGCTATAATCTTCACTCCTCTACTGTCAACAAAGCTAAAATTTCACTCCTCCATTGCCAACAAAGCTATAATTTCACTCCTCCATTGTCAAAGAAGCTATAAGTTCACTCCTCCATTGTCACAACACTCTACATATTATATGCTTTACCCTCTTTACCTTATTATTCAATTCGTTGAAAATAAGTTAATTATCTCATTACATTCGGCTAATTTACCTAGCAATAACTATATTTTTTATTTAAAAATCATATTACATTTAACCTACTAATTCCAGCGATAAACATCAATGAGAGATATATTTAATATGCTTAAAATATTTAATATTCTTCACTCCTTTTCATGAATATGTTATATAAAATTCCATCTATATAAAATATTTGAAGAACAACTTTTCTACATACTGCTAAGGTAAAAAAAATTTTTTTTTTGATTGACATATTTCTTTTGCAGCACACTTTTATTTTATAATCAAACTTCCCATTGCTATTATGACGTTTAAAGTAACAAGGAAAAGCTATTCATGCTTCCTCATTTTATCTAATTTTATTGCAAGTAACGGATACATTCTTTCATTATTTTTGAATTATTTTAAGTAACATCTATAGTATGCATAAAATAGTATCAATCAATGTGTGAGGCTGATCTTCTATGACAAGGTTGAAAATTCATTCATTGAAAGATAGAATCCTCTTTAACTGGTACAGGACAATCTTAAAACTTCATTGTATATAAACCTTTGAAAGCTAGGAAATTATTAAGATAAATGAAAAATTTGAAATTATAATATTCGAAATATTTTTAATATTATTATAAAGTCTAAATTCTAACAAAGAAATCTGTAAAAAGCACCCATGAAGATTCTGCTACGAAAATAAAACAACTATTAAAAAGTACACTATTTTAGGCAGTGCAAAACCTTTAAGGCCACAACCCCTATAAGTAGAAAGTATTTATATTTAAAACTGGTTTTGATTGCATTAATTAAAGCCTGTAGCGGTTACAATTCACTGTCTTCTCCTTTCTATGGTAGGTGGCGCTACTAGAGCCATCCGGGTTTTTCCCATGATGCCCCTCTCTCTATTTCTTCTGTGTGCTTGTCTTGTGTTGTTGTTCTCTGTCTTGCGTCTTGTACCTTTTAATGTACTGTCTCGTGGAAAGTAGCCATCTAATAAAAATGGTTCCTGAAATTGAATTAATTCTTCAACAGCGGCATTCCATATAAACATAAGTCTCGTCCGTCTACAAGCTAATGAAGACGTGAAATTTTTGACGTTTTCTATTAAGATATTTATTTCTTTTATGATTTTCTGCAGGAATTAAACTAAAATTGAAAAAGAACAGATTCAAATTTTGGTCGCTGAATTATTACAAAAGAAATAGGAAGTCTAAAACAGGTAACAAAATCTTTTTAAATTGAATGTATGGGTGTGAAAACGCTGGATAAATACAGGTCATACTTTATTGCACCCACTTCAAAAATTAATAAAAAAAACTTATAGTGTTAAAACTACGATTTTTTTTTTAAATGAGAGCACATTTTAAAAAGATTTTTTTTCAGACAGGTAACGCGCCGTTATGGTGGACTATGGGGTCGTAAATTACTGGGCATCTCCCATTTGTGAGAGTTTTTATCTGCAAATCTGTTGAAGCTAGAAGAAAAATAAAAGCATGCAAATGTAGGAACTTTTACGCCCTTTAATTTGGTACTTCATATGGAGTATAAAAACTGAATATCTTTCAAGATATTCAAGAAAAATTTAAAAATGAAATCAGAAAACAAGAATCAGATTCTGCTGATTGGTAGCCATTGTTTATGGAAATATCACGCTTTAGCAAATTTAGAACGCCGTAGTGGTAAGCTACCTATTTCAAAAATAAACTTTTGCTTTTGTTCTCTCATTTAAAAAAAACGTAGTTGTTACATTATTAATTATTTTTATTAAATTTTGAAATGGGTTCAAGAAATTATGACCACACTGTATCTAAAACTTTATCACTCGAGAGCTGAAAGAAGAGAAAGGGAATCAGCATCAACAGAAAAATAGTCGAGTAAAATTTTCATGGTATTGATATTTTAAATGTTTGTTTGACACTGATCTGCTATACTGTTACTCAGTCTGGAAATTTTTAGCACATAGCTAAGCTGCATAAATTTCCTTTACTGTTCAAGCCAAGTGATGGCTTGGATCGACTAATGTCTGCAGGTCACTTCCTGTTCTCCCTAAAGTCACTCTAACCTCAGCTTCATGGTCAAGAGAATGCATCCTCTTCGCTACAGGCCACGGTCCTTTTCCCAGCTATCTCTTCATATTCCGGCTTCATCATTCAGATATCTGCGCATAAGGGAAAAAGGGAAACCTTTTCCACTATGCAACTTCTTGTCACACGACGTTATCTTATCATTTTACAAAACCAAGTGCAGAATATACTCAACTTTGGTGACAAAGCTTACTTTCAAATAAACTATCAAGAATAAATATAGCTAAACTTATATCTTTGCTCACTGAAAATTAGAACCTCATAAAACAGACACCAGACGCAACCAGTTCATCCGACTCCGGCCCAGATTTCTTTCCTTCACCAAGACCTCAGACTTACTTACGGACTAAGAATCTCTAGATGTTCAATTCCTTGGACCCTAATAAGTCCTCCTAAGTGTATATAGATGCAGCGAACTTTCAGGACCTGTCTTAAAATTGTTTTTGCTTCGCGAATCTTTCTTTTCATTTGTAAATACACATTTTTCATGGTTTTTATAATTTTCACATGTTTTTCGTTGATGTTAAAACACTGTATGTAATCTTTTTTCCCTATTTTTTTGTTCAATGAAGTTTCTACGCACACTCATCCAAACTGAAAACCGGAGATTTTTTATCTCTGGAGTCAGGGGTGTGTCGTAGTGTAAAGTAAAGGTCACTTCCTGTGATGAAAAGAAATGGAACTTGGACAGTCTTGCAAACTGGAAATTGTTGGCATGATTTCGGAAGGGAAAAAATATTTTTCTCAAATCATCAATTAGGTATTGGATTTGTTATGACATAGGACAGCTTTTCGATCCATGGCCTGAGGTTTCTAGCATTTTTTTATTTGTAAAAATAATGCGAAGATCCTATAACTAATTATGTTTTGCTGGCTAAAGTCTTTCTGGCAGAGTTAAGTTTGGAAAGTGAAACATGTGAGCCATCAATTTCTGTAGATATAGCCAAATTCTATAGGTTAATAACGAGTTTTCCGTGAGCTGCACCAAAGAAATATCTATATAGAATATTTCAGTCAAACTGACTCATCAAGCAACCATTAGCATCCATGGAGAGTAGAGACGCATTCGCGAATTAGTTAGGCAGAAATTTAAACAAGACGTCTTAATATCCATCAATAACAAAGTCACAGCATTACTTGACGTAACAAAATTAGTACATTCAGCCCAACAGTCATGACAGCTGGTGGGAAAAGAAGGAGACGCATCATGCCCCATGTTAGGATAAAATAGAAAAGGAGATTAAATGACTATAAGATTTATATTTTTGAAATAGTATTTACATTTTTGCATCGAAATAAAACAGACTGATTTCGTAATGATTATGTTGAGATGCTACTCTTGTGTTTTGTAAGACCTTTAACGAACAAGTCCATAATACTAACTCCTTGATAAAAACGTCTAATTTTGGGAAAGAAATTATTCCTGATGGTGTAATTACTTTCTTCTTAAATTAATTTGTTCAACTGAAGTATTTAATAAATATTTCTTGTAATTCATAAAATAAAAATTTTCTTTCATTTTTCCACCTTTAAAAAGTTTTGAAATTTGATTTAAAAATAGTAGGACTCTGAAGTAATTGAAGTTCTAAATAATTTATATTTAAATTAATTTCTATCTTAATTTGGTAAAAGAATTCTGAAACGGCAATTCTTTAGTTGAAAATAAAAATATAAATAAAATTTGAATGTTATTAAAGTATGAGAATAATAATGGTTAATTTGACCTGCCCTTACGCACATAAAAATTTTGCCCACAATCAGTTCCGAAGAACGCCAATATAGTCGATATTCGAAGTACAACCGCTCGATACAAGGTACGCTGCTTCATAAAATATATGCTAAAATCACGATTCCTAATCAAGAAAGTTCTAAAAATAACAATCAATATTCACTCACCAATACACAGTTTCTTTATTAATGATTAAATGACATTTAAAAAGCATAATAACAATAAAAGAAAGCTTGGAGTTAGAACACAACAAGGTACTGTTCAACAAAATCCTAAAACATACAAACAAAGTTGCAGCAAGCAAAAATGGATAAGTATTCACTATAAATAGCAAAAATGTAACAATATATATTTGCAGTATTAGAAATATTTAATTATTTAATGTATATTTAAATATTTAATTATAAATATTTAATAAAAAATTTGTAAAATTTGGATAATTATTCTAACACTTTAAAAATGCATGCCACTTCATCATATCGTTACAAAAGGGAGAGCAATAAATTTAGTTTCCTACTATTACATAGTGGCCAGTAAAAAAGAGATGCGAATTGAGGAAATATTTAAAATCATGAAAAATTAGAAAATAAAGAGTAAAAATTACCAACAAAATTTGTATATTGAATTTAGATACATTTCTTATGATTTAAAAAAACAGTTTTCCTAAGTGAAAAGCTTAAGTAAATCGCAATCCCTCTCTAGATTTTTCCTTACCTTTTCCATCTACAGAGCTAAAATAGTTCTAACATTCAATTTCATATCGTCTTTTGATTAGTTCTTTTTAAAAGTTCATTTATGGAGTTTTTTTTTTATTAGAGTCTCTGATGTATTGCCATTTTTTTACATTTGAGGATAATATGCTCAGCAGTACCTTCATTTATTCCGCAGAATTACCAAGGATTCTTGTAAAAGAATTTTTTTGATAGACTTTAAATAACCTTGGTCTGTGAAAAAATTAGTGTAAGGTAAAAATGACCTGAAGCTCTTTCTGTCACTTATCTCTTCATATAAACTTTTAACCTATATAGCTTCGCTTGGATGACTCCACAATGTTTGTCGGTTTTGCATAGCATTTTTTCTCATTTAAGTTGCATGCGTTGTTTGATCTTGCAATAAAAATCAATTTCTTCCTCGGTGGTGGAATATATAGTAATGTATTTTGCTCGGTTATTTGCAACTGTTTGTATAGATTTGAAGCAAAATATTCTACCAGAAATTATATTCTATGTGATGTTACTTTTTAAAGCAATGAGTATACCTGACTTTAAATGGGAATCAATACCAGAATACCCTTTAAGTGAAGATTTCGTCAACTATTGTTTGAAATAATCTATATTCCAGAATAAAGTTTAAAACTAAATAATAAAAAGGCGCTTAGTGCCACCTGAAATTATCCACCGATTTCGTTCAAATAATTGAAGAAAGAGAAGTTAGCGAAATTTACCAATTCCAATTTGTGTTGGCAATTACTAGCAGAATTACTTCAAAATATAAAATGAAACAACAGAAAGAATGTTGAGGCTCTCTCATAGTATGAGGCGGAAGTTGATTCCTAGATTGGAGACTGAAGTCGAAATTGCTGGTAACCTATGCAACTAGAAGATCTATAAAGAAAGAACGAGGATTCTGCGTGAAGGAATGCAAAAGGTTCATAATCATGGATCACTGCACCAATAGAGAGTGGTGAAGCTATTTTAGACAGAGAAAAGTGTTTTTTCATTATCGGAAAATACAAAATCACATACCATGTTTTTCAAAAGGTCTAACATCAAATAAGAAGTAATATCGATGCAGAATATGGGGTTTCAAGACTGAAAAGGATAAATTTTTCACACCAAATCCATTTAAATTTTTACTTTATATTGGTGTTTTAGTAGATAAATTCGCAAGTATCAATTTCAGCAACATGCTATGGTACTAGTTTATCAGACATATGGGCGCCTGGAAGCATTTTCGTATTCAGAGCCAACATAACCCAGCGCATCTTCTTTGTGATTTTATCCGTGAATATTTGTCCCTTTGAATAATACAATGGTGAAAACTTAGTTCATTTATAATAAGAGGCCCAAAGCTCAAGAACATAAGCAGGTGTTTATTAAGGCTATTTAATTGTTTATCTACATATGTTTGTTGTCGAAGCATTTTTTTTGTGAGCCTTAAAATTGTCATGACCCAGCGCATCTTCTCTGGGAGTAAAAGATTTTGTCCATGAATATTTTACAGTTACTCTTGAATTGTTTTAAGAGACCAACCTAAGAGGCACCCCAAACTGAGGATTGGTGTCGAGGAAAGTCTCCACCCACATTAGACACAGTACCTGAGTTTTACTATGTATGTACTGTATGGGATTCAGTAAGGAATTACAGCATTACCATCTTCCACACATTTATTTCCAATAGAAATACATTCAATATTTTGGCATTTTAAATTAACAGTCATCCGAGCTGTGATGAGGTGAACAATAACTTCCCCATTTGTTGATATAATTTTGTTACAATTTTTACGCTCTTGTTCAAAGCTGTACAATAAAAATAACTCTCATTTTAGGGACCATCCCATGCCATTATTCAAATTTTGTTGTGGTTAACATTTGTGTTTATTCTTTTAAATTGATTTTGATGCAACATTAGGTCGAAATTGCGCGTTTAAGTGATATATTGTATAAAACATTGACAAGTAAGAGCAGATAAGTGGACAACGGAGTACATAAAGGTCGAATGGTTAAGGTTTGGGCATATACTCTAGGATAATTACTAAGTGACTAAAATACATTCTATAGGTAATGCATGGACGTAGCGTCTAGTAACATCTCTGGGTTTAATGTACAGAAGCAACTGTACTTTTGGATGCCTTTATATAAAAAAAAATCACGTGTTAAAGAGCGATGAACCAGCACAAATAACGCCGTCCACCGCCTGTGCGTAATATCCATAGATTTATGACGTTACTTTGTAAGTCAGTCCTGCTTTGAGATTATATCTGAATGACCTGGCTAGTAGCAAACACTGTTATTCCAACAAGATATTATTTTGCAGAAGACAGGAACAAAATTGGAATAAGTTAGTATAGATGCAGCAGCTGCTCTGTCAGCACTTCCTATCTCACAGCTCAGCTGCTGGAAGTGACGAAATTAGCTCTACTAATTCATGCCAAAATAAATCACGAACGAACTGATATGGTCAGCACCTTCATGCCGATGAGTGTTACTTTCCTCGCGATTCCGTTACAAAATCTGTATATATTTTCGATACTTACCCGGCCTGCTTGAGAGCACAATCTTTACTTCATTTTAGAATCGCCTGTATATTTTTTCCGTGTGGAAAACAATGTTACATCATTCCATAGTGAAACTGATAGGAACATCGAAATATTATTTATTATTAACTTTATAAGTTATTTAAATATCTGCAAGGAAATGAAACAACCATCTGAATAAGTTTTTGCGTCGAATAGGGTAATGTTTTTCATTGCTCACGCTTTTAAAATTAGTAAAGCTTGGAGCTTAGAGGCATTATTTTCACAACAATTTTCTTTTATAATTTTATTTTACTGTCGCCAAATGAATTGCTGGATGCAGTAGTTTTTATAGTCTCTGTGTATCTGATGTCATGGTATCTCAAACAGAGAGATATACCAATGCCTTTTGCATTGCAGGTAGCTTGACAAATTTTTTTAAATTTAAAGAATATCATGGCTTCTGCTTAAAGTGGAAAAGGACTCTCAGACGCTGCTTTCTACTGAGAAAGAAAACACACAGGGAAAAGTACGAACGGTGGAAAAAACATGATACCAGCGAAATCTTGCAGGGAACCATTGTTTCACAGGAAACATTCATGTTCTGATATTCGGAAGCCACAATCAGCAACACAGAGAAAGAGAACTAAAATTATTGAATGAAAATCTTTTGAGAAGAAAGAAGAATCATGATGAAAAACTGTTTGGTAAAATGATCAAAAATTCAAAACGAAGTATTATTCCAACAATAATCAAACGAGAGAGTAGACAGTAGACCAGGAAATGAAGAAACGAAAATATCTGGTGGGAACAATATCGGCGCATGCAACGATTGACAGTGAAAAAATTTCAATCATCTGGAAACAAACACTCTAGTCACCTGTATCTGGCGACAAGCAATTAAGTGAGCTGCTATATGGGAAACTGGGTTGAAAGGTCGCACCAAAAAACTCCAGGGTGTTAAATTATATTCGCTAAAAGTCTAATTTGTAGTATAAGCTTAACATTATCATGCTGTAGAGTGCACGAGGTTGCCACTGAAGCATCTTAATCTCAGAATCTTCGAAAGTTTAATCCCCTTACTTGAGTTGTTCGAATATTTTCTTGTGTGTTTTTGTACGATTCTGAACTTATTAAAATAAGAAATGGGCGTTGAAAGTATTCTTGGAAAATACTTATTGCAGACATTTACCTGTCCACTTACCCTTCAGAAATTTAATGTGTCCTGACTGCTCACCCACCTCTAAAAGCTTGATATTTTAAAATTAGAACTTATTCTCTACTGAATTTTCGTCAAATAACTAGGAGCAAAATAAAGAAATGTTTTCCTCAAGAAAATAAACTGTCTCAAGAAAATGCTAAACGAGAAAGAAAAATTATTAAAAATTCAGAGAGAATCTTCCATAAAACTAAAGAGGCATGAGCAAAAAAAATAGCTGTTTATTTTTGACCCTGATATGCTTCAAACCAATCAACGTTAATCTCCAACGGCTGCTGAATCTTATCAAGGAGATGAAGCACCATTGTATTTGTTTGGCTTGCTGAGAAGGCATGTATTTAGTAGCTTCTGCTCCTCACTCACCTTATCTTATTGCATTTTATTTTTTTCTGCTAGTGCTCTTTTGATTATATGAGAGGCATGTTATTTCCAGGGAGATTAGCTGAGCCTGATATGTTTGTATCTTGACAAAAATTTTTCCTCTTGTCACAATTTTTTTATGGAATGGAGAAAAAGTTAGTATACTCTGTCCGCCTCAATTCAATGATATTCGTTATTTTAATATTTTGTACTTAAAATTGAATTATTTCCAGCCTTCATGAAAGTTGCTGTTACAGGAACCACAGGAAAACGACCTGCAACTCTTCCGGATTTCTGTGATGCCCACCAGACCTTTACTTCAATTCGACCCAGAGAGACAACGGAGTCGCTTATTGGTTAGTCGCCGACGCCGCGCCTTCCCACCCAATTGCAAAATCCCTACAAGTTACACGCTCTCTAGGAAGGCAAAAACCTTTCATAAATGTGGCATTGGGAACAGAAGGAAACTATAAAAAGTAGCAATATTTCAATAATTCAAGGATGATCGACTGAAATGTATTAGAAAAGAATGTACACGTCTTATTTTTGTTTATTAGTTCTTTAAAAGATTTAAAATATAAATTCCCCATATATTACTATTATACGATTGGGTATTTTAAAAAAGTATGCACATAATGAATAAATAAAGTGCACTTGAGACGTTAAAATGCCCTAATATGCAAACTAAAAAAGTAATTGCAATTTATAGTCATTGCATTATTTATTCACAAGGCCATTTATTCTATAAATATGGTGCTGAAGATTGCTATGGAAGTACAATCAGTTTTTTTTTTGAGTTTCTGTTATTTTCTCTGATTGAATTGAAGTAAAGGCATTATATGTTCCGGACATTTTGTTATATGAAATGGAAGAAAAGTCAAAAAAGTTATTTAAAAATCAAAATATAGCTTTTGTATGTGAATATAACATTATTTGATAAACTTTTCCTACCGTAATCCACAAACTTATCTTTTAATTGCGAGATGAGTGTCTGAACGTTAGCGTTTGTATTGGAGGAAGAGAATAAAATACGGCATCAAAAACAAAATGTTAAAAACTTGGAAAAAATCGGAATCTCTCTTAACATTGAATATACTACAAAAGTAAGTCCATGGAAAATCACCTTGGAAAACTTTTAATGAAACAAATTTTATTGGCATAAAGTTCCTTACAGATGGTTAATAAATTAATGAAACAGACAAAGATTAATGATTAGTTGGCTGTGCAATGTATCTGTTTGAAGATAGAACAAAAAAAGTAAATAATGTAAAATTAAATAATGAAGTATATTGTTTTCCTGAAATTGCACCAATCAAAGAAGCAATTAATTATTGTAAAAGATGGCAAATAGATAAAGTCACTAATTAATGAATATGTATTAATAAATATGTTCTTCTTTGGTGATTATTCCATGGTAATAGAAGGAATGCGATATCATTGCCTTTGCTGATGCAGCTTCACC
>BGPR01001696.1:200973-228118 GCA_013235015.1 Araneus ventricosus
AAAAAGCGCCAAATTGGCGTTAATACGTAAATACAAAAACCGCAAAATTGTTGGCACTTAAAAACCGCCAAATTGGCGTTAATACGTAACTTCAAAAAACGCCAAATTGGTGACACTTAAAAACCGCCAAATTGGCGTTAATACGTAAGTACAAAAACCGCCAAATTGGCGTTAATACGAAAGTACAAAAACCGCCAAATTTGGCGGCACTTAAAAACCGCCAAATCTGTAGCCTCGGTGGCGTTAATACGTAAGTACCATTTTTGCTTAGGTTTAAGGAAAAGTTTATCATATAGAACTATTCTGTCATACAAGGCTATATTTGCGTTTTTAAATAACTGTTTTGTATTTCCTTGCAATTTCAACTAATAAAATGTCCAGGAATTCAGGACGGAGTTGTCGTTGGTTTGCCTGTAAGGTTCCTTAGAAATGAACACTTTCTTAGAGAGCTTGAAATAATTCGAAATTTTTGAAACAATATATTAGAAATAACGATCAATATCATTGAATTAAGGGCCCGGACACAGGTATACGAACTTTTTCAGCTATATAAAAAGAATTATTGAGAAAAATTTTGGAAATCAAAGACACAAACGTAATCAGGCTCAACTCATCTACCAGAATAACGTGCCTCTCATATAAATCAAAAGAGCACTAGCGAAAAAATAATTATACCGTAAAATGAGTGGTAGGGAGCCAGGAAACTACTAAATGCCGCATGCCTTTCTCGGCAAAACCCAAACTTAGGCATACAAAATATAGGTGCTTCATCTCATAAATAAGATTCAGCCGTTAGAAGATTAACGTTGATTGGTTTGAAGCCTGTCAAGAGATTCAAAATAAACTTAGAAACTATTTTTTATGTATATTTTAGTTACCTTCGGAAGATTCCTTATCTGAATTTTTAATAATTTCTCTCTCGTTGCAACATTTTCTTGAAACCAGATTTATTTTCCATAAAAGGTAATTTCTTCTTCTGTCCTAGTTATGAGCTGACGGAAATTCAGTAGAGAATAAATCCGAAAATTTTATTAAAAATTATCGAGCTTTAGAGAGTGGGTGTGCAATCTGAGATACATTAAATTTTCTGAAGAAGTGAACAGAACACTGAGTGTCTTCTGTCGTATTTTAAATTACTTTCAACGACTATTTCTGATTTAATAGTTCGAATCAATACACCAAAAACACGAAAATATTCGAACAACGCAAATTGTGGATTAAACTTTCGAATTCAATTAAGATGCTTTAGTGGCAACCTCTCTCGTGCACTCTGCAACGTAATCTAAATGTTAGAAAACATACCACAATTAGACTTTTATGAATAACCAATAATGGTTAACTTGGAGTTTAGGATGCGCACTCACTTCGTTTCCCTTAAGCTCGCCAATTGTTTGTCGCCAAGATAAAGAGTGACAGAACATTTGTTTTGGATGAGAGTTGAAAATTTTTTCGGCGTTGTTTGCGCATGAGCCGACAATGATTTGTTTACCAGTCTATGGCGCATGCCCTTAATTTCGCCTCATTTCCATTGGTCCACTGTCTTCTCTCCTCGTTTTGATTGGACGGCGTACGAATTTGAATAATACTTCGTTTGGAATTTTCGATCATTTACCAAACGATTTTTTTCAATAACCGTTCGCTTCTCTTCTCAAGAATTTCGTTCATCGAATTTGCCGATTCTCTCTCTCAGTGTTGCTGATTATGGTTTCCAGATATCGAATAAGGAATGTTTTTTTCTGGAAACAATGGTTCCATTGCTAAGTTTCATCGTCTTCAGACGTGATGTTTTTCCTGCGTTAGTGCTTTCCCTGTGTGTTTCCTTTCTCAATGAAAAAGCGAAGCTACAAGGGGTCCGCTTTGCTGAAAGCGAAGCCGCTGATGTTTCTTTAAGTTAAAAAAATTTGTCCGGTACACACCTGCAATGACAAAGGCATTGCGTGCTCAATCTCTCGTTTTGAGATGCCGTAGGCATCGAATGCGCAGGAGACCTATAAAAAACTCACTGCGCATCCTAAACAGTGTTTGGCGACGATAAATAAAATTGCGCCAAAGAAAATTGGCGAGAAAATAGTACGCACCCTAAACTCCAGCTTTACCCAAATAATTTTAAGCGTAATTCATACAATGAGAAAAGTTACCCCTATTCCGTACCCTTAAAAAAATTACTTATTAAGATGTTTGGATTATTTCCATTCAGAGCCTGATATGCTGCTGATGATAAAGCACTCCTTATATCGAAGAAGCAATACAGTTTTTAAGCTATATTTAGATGAATAATAAAAAGACATTATTAGAAGGTTCATGCTCGATTTGTATTTTTTCATTTATTCATCTATGTCAAAATAAACACATAAAGAGCCTTTCATTCTGTAAAACGCCGAGTATACCACATTTCTTTATCGAAATTATGTAATGTTTGTTCTCCCTGACAACAGATATCACTCTTGCAATCTGGAGCCTAGAAGTTCCGGTCGTTGTTTTGAATTGATAGGCCCATTTCATGCATCAAATCACTAAGTTCGTTTTGGCGAGTAAAATGGGGTGCACTCGAAGTCTCTGGTCTAAAAGTAGGGTCACAAGTCTTTCAGATATTTCTATATTTTCATCGGATGTGTCTTGAATGTAACTCATCTCTAGAATGTTATTATCTTTCCGATTCAATGGCGGTGTTGGTATCGGTAAACCGTTTACATGAGGAACAGGTCTGAGTACAGATGGGATATTAGGATATTCAATTTTCTGATTGTTTTAAAAATATCGTTCGATGTTCTTTAGACAGAAGTAGCAATCATCAAAATGATTTGAAGGTTCACGCCATACCATAGGGACAGCAAATGGCATAGAGCTTCTTTTGTCTTTCATCTACTGAACAATAACCACATTGCAACTTACGGAACACACTTGAGGAGTCCGACTATTATCCTGATCGCCAGCTTTGCAGCCAAAATACAGAAAATAAGCTTTTTCCACTTCTTGTGTTAAATGTCTACTTCGAGATTTTAACATAAATTCTCCACAAAGATAACAGAACTTATCAGGGAAAACTTGCCATTTTCAACATAAATTTTAACTGTAAGCATGCAACTACAATAACCAAAGAACTTTTCTTTATGCAATACTGAAAAAAATGGATAAGGATAGGGGCGTAACGTTGCCAAAAACAGTGTTGCCAGCAGGCAAATTTCTCGGCAGGAAGGGTTGAAAGGCGGGAAGGTTACCATGTATGAAATTTTGAAAATCATAAAAAAATTAGTGGATAGTAGAATTTGTAATACTCTAACACAAAAATGGTACGTGGTAGGACTCTTTTACTTGCAGATATTTAAATAACTATCGGAATTAATAATGAAAATAATAATTTCGACGTTTCTACCGAACCACTGTAGATCAGTGTAACAGTTCTTTGCACACTGGAAAAAATATACAAGGTGATTCTAAAATGTTAAGTAAAAGAATATACTCTCTAACAAGGCATGAAGAGCCGAAGAGTACCGAAATATACAGATTTTGTAATAGAATCTATGTCGGAGAATGGTACTCTATGATGGCATAGGGTGCTATTGTAGTAGGTCGTTCGTGATTTATTTTGGCATCAATTGTCACAATAGAAGCTAATTTTCGTCACTTTTTTACTTAGCTAGCTGCCTGTGAATGGGGATGCTGACAGAAATAGAGCAGCTGCTTGCATCATATACTAACTATTCCCGAGGAAAAAGCTACTGATTTCCCCTGCATCTTCATATAAAATATCTTGTTGGAACTTCTTTCTGGTGTTCTTAAAGGAGGTCACATTCGAAATTGTCTCCAACAGGAGGAAGCACAAGAAGTAACGTCATAAATCTATGGACCACATTGCACTGAGCGGAAGGGGACAGCGTTATTTGTGCGCCTGGTTCGCCATATTTAACACTTATGAATTTTTTATATTAGATTAAGAGCATCCCAGAGTACAGTTGCTTCCGCAAATGCGCGTGAAATGCCCGAGATATGTACTAGTGTACGTCCATGCACGTGCCTATGATGTACTAGTCTTGGTAATTAAAAGATCTAGAGCCTATTGTAAAACGCTTAACCATTAAAATGTTTGTCTCCGTTGTCCTTATCTCTCGCTCTTACTTATCTGATGTTTATACCTTCTTTACTAGCTATCACTTAAACGCGCAATTTTCGACCTCAAGTTGCATCAAAAAATCAGTTAAAGAATATGAACACAGATATTTAACACCGCAAAATTTGAATATTAGGCATGGGACGGTCCTAAAATAGGTTATTTTTGTTATTGCAGCTTTGAATAAAGAGCGTAAAAGAATTGTGACAAGTACTGTGATAAGGGAAGTTGTGGTCTTATCATAGCTCGGATAAGAACATTGTTTAAAATGTAAAATGGTGAGTGTATTTCTATTTAAATAAATGTGTGGATCTTACGTAACGCTAGCCAGTCCTTACTGATCCCCTTACAGTACGTCCGCATAAAGTAAAATCCAGAATATGTCCAATGAGTGGCAGATATCCTCATTCCCATCCTCGGACTTGGGGCCTCTTTAATCTCTTAAGACAGTATGCTCTCTTAATCATTCAAAGAGTAACTGTGAATATTCTGGGACAAAATCTTTACTCTAAGAGAAGATGAGCTGGTTCATGTTGAGCCTGAGCTCACAAAAAGTGCTTCCGACAGCATACATGTTTTAATTAAATATGCATACCTGCTTATGTCATGTCTCGATGCACGGGAACTTAACTTTTAAACATAATATAAAAGTGACAAACTTTAAATGAATGTGGTGAAAAAATTTATCTTTCTAGTCTAGAAAGCCCCATATTCAGTATCGTGTTACAACTATGGCTGATGTGTTAGACCCTTTTGAATAGCAGCTGATTATGTGATTTTAATATTTTCCGATAAATTAGAAAGACACACTTTTCTGTCTAAAATAGCTTCACTCGCTGTTAAACGCAGGCGATCTGCCAGATTGCTTGAGTGTACTTTGCATTCCTTCTTGAAATCAGCTGCCACTCGTTCTTTCTTTATAGATCTTCTAGAAGTGGAGATTTTAACGAAATTTCGACTTTAATCTCCAAAGGAAATCATTTACATAAAGAAAAAACAAAAAAAGCCAGAATATGATATAACATGAGCGAGCACGTGTCTATTACTAATATAATAACCCAGATCTGTCTCTAGGTAATGCTCTGACGACACCAACAATAAAACTCTCGCCATAGCACTGTGAGACGTTAAACAGCATTATTTCATTGTTAGAGAATCTAAATTTCTGTCATTTTAAATTTCAAAGAGTAATTATCGCTCTAATTTCATATTTAATGCTCTAAAATAGTGTAATAAAATTTTCTGTCGATTGATATAAAATTTATCTCGCTATGATCAATAATTCCCGATAAATTTTAAATTATATTAATCATATATTTCAATTAATTTCCGTTTTTTAATAGAAAGTAATAAATTGCGTTAGTGGTATATCATGCCCCTGATATAGTGTGGACATCACGATCCATATAATCATTTATTGCAAGCGTGATGATCTGATAATATTTTTTGGCAAAGTTCGACAAGCAGGGAAGTGCTTTGTTTTCATTAGAATTTGAAAAAGAATTCCTTAGAAATTTTAAATTTTGACTTACGTTTGACAAGCTGAGAATTTCATGGTTATTGATTTATAATAAAATTGTTCAACACCGAAAAATACTTGATTGTCATAAATGAAACAGTAACAGCTACGATAAAGCTCTCTATCCTTAATTCAACTGCGCTTTAGTGTATTTTATTCCAATATTTGCTGTTATTTTAGAATTGTGATAGATAATTATTTTTTCGCACAAAAGTAACCTTTCAGGTTTAACTTTTCAAAGAATTCTATATTTTGCCTTCATACGCAGGGCCGGCGCGAGGGGCGTGCTAACGGTGAGACCGCACAAGGCCCCGCGCTTCTGAAAGGCCCCCGCGCCGCTGACGGTTTTTGCAGAATGCAAATGCTTTTCTTCGATTTGTTTGTTTTTATCCGAACACACATGTAAAACATTCCAGAAACAGGAGACTGTTAGTTATACGTCCACATCTGTTCCTCTAATGGCCAGCAGATAGTCTTTCCCAGGGCAGTTTAAAGAGACACCTCTACAGGAATGTTTCATCTTCTGCTTATCTAGCTCTAAATTGAACACATCTGTAAATTTCTCTTTCTAAATAGGGTGAAGTTGCTTGAAGATGATCCCTGCAACCCTAATTCGTGCTCATGTTTCTCTTTCCAAATGAGGGCATCAAAAGACTCTGCAACTATTGGGTTGAGTCAACCACCCTATGAAATGGAATGAAATTAATCATTCTAGCCTAGTATTTAAATAAACATGCATAACTTATTTCATCTCATGTGTCTGTTTACTTCATTTCTGTTTGCCATTGCTTCCAGGTTGGTTCAGCTTAAAAATGAAAGAACGAATTTGAGTAATATTCAAACCACTATACGATAGATGATGTCTTAAATTCAGCTATTGTCTGTAGTAATAATGGCACTTCTTAAAAAAATTTTCAATGCACATTAATCAAGAGGATAATTAAAATGGTTCCAAAGTTCTATAAGCTTAAGAAATGCAGATGGCGGGCCTTTTGTGCATAATGTTCTGTGTTTAAACTGCAACTTATATGGACATTAAGAGTCTTGAAAATTACGACTGCTAAGTTAAAAATGAATTCTGCAAATTTAAATTCTCCTCATAAGTTTATTTAAGCGGTTTCAATGTCTCCAATGAATTGTTGGTGCAATATTTCATGTAGTAAGGGAGAGTGGGTAAAATCGGGTACTCTTGATTCTGGCGCTATTATTTTTCCTATCGATCAGGCAGATACCGAATTACACTCTACTAGTTAAGAAAATGGTACAGTCATAATGGCGTGATGTAGCTGTTGAATTCACTGATTCTGTGAAGGTTTATTTGTTTTAAGGTATCTGCCTAGGTTTCCAAAGCTGTTTTTGACTAAAATTCGCAATTTTTTTTTATTGATTTATTTCATAGCCCATGCGTTTATCTTTCTAAATCTGTATTTG
Source organism: Araneus ventricosus (assembly GCA_013235015.1). Taxonomy (NCBI): domain Eukaryota; kingdom Metazoa; phylum Arthropoda; class Arachnida; order Araneae; family Araneidae; genus Araneus; species Araneus ventricosus. Next base: position 208,032 of record BGPR01001696.1, read on the forward strand.
TTTTACTTTTCCGATTTATAGAAGCGAAGATACAGATGTTTTTATAAAACGAAACAGACGAAAACGAAACCGGAAGTGTCACAAAAAAGACCGGAAGTTGCATTTTTGTCACTGTTTTGGCCAAAACAATTGCAGATAAGACTGAAAATGATTTTCTAATATGCTCTATAAACGAGAAACAACAATTTTATATAGTTTCTAAACTGTTTTTATGTAGGAAGGATTGGCAACAACATTCGTCTGGAATTCTGTTTATGTTTACATTCCATGTGTTCGCGCGCTTGCTCGTTTTTTCAAAGTTATTTTCGCTGAATATCGTTTAACTTTCAATTATTTTTTTTATTTCGATTGCTATTGTGCTATTGTTCACACTGAAATACGTGGGAAAGTATCGGCCGAAAGTGAAAAAAGTAATCGTTTCACAATAACCAAGGAAGTATTAACTTATGTTGATGGAACATTTGCAGAAGTAATGTTGACATGTAGTAAAAAAAAGAAATTGCTGACCTTTTAAGAACATTAAAGAGAGGAGACTGTGTACAAAAAGAATTAACTGGATTCAGTATTATCGAAATTTAAATGCTGATAACTATTTTGAGTATTTGATTAGCACAGAATGTAACAACAATATGATATATTTGAAGAAAAACTTCATGTTGAGTTATTCTACAACTACTGTTTATATTGTACAAATTTCCCTTTCTCAAAGGATTTTAATTCTTCGAGGAAACAAGAAAGATGCAGTTAAATAAATACATAATTTGTATTTAGATTTATAAATATTGGTAATGATTTTAATACTGCGAAGAAGAAAGTTTATGCTATGTTGAATTTGCCAGCATTTCTTATCAAAGTTTCTTTTTAAAAAAAGAACTAAAAGTCCTCAATGCTTCTGTGTCTGTTTTATAACACTGATGAATTGTAAGTAAGTTCAATTCAGGATTATTTTAGTAAAATATAAATAAAAACTTTAAATGCCCTTTTTTGTAGAATGTAATTTTTATCTAAATTTTAATACGCTAAACATGATTTAAGAAAAATTTATGAAAATTTTTCCTTGAAATTTTGTACACATATTAAGTCAAGTGTAATCAAGGCAATGAACTAAAGATTTAGATCTAACATGTATAGTTTTTGATTTTTGGCTATTTATTGTTATCGATGCCTATGCATTTTCAAAAATTTGATTAAGAATATGTGCGATGAGCTAAAACTTTTTAGAAAATGCGAATATTTCTTAGATTTTCGTTCATTGCCTTCAACACTGTTCCAAGTATGCTGTGTAAAAAACAATTTGAATCCGTGAATAAGAATTCCACGTAGAGCGTTTTGCGCTTCGCAGTAATTTTCATCAAATTTCACCTAAATTACCCCATTTTAATTAAGTTAAATTGTCATTTCATTTCCTGAATTGGATTATCCATTATTCTGAGTCATATTCATCCAGAAAATGCACTAAAATTTTTAGTCGCAGGGTTTTTCAAAAAAATTGCCTCCGTACCTAGGCAGATACCAAGACGTCAACACTCGAATGTTCGTTTGTTTTTAAACTATTCTTACTTAATAACTATTCTAGTTATAAAAACTATGTTTAGTCCAACGTATTATATGGTTCCTAAGGATTTATACCCTATCAGACAAAAAGGATTTACTCCAATAATTATTCGCTACTATTTCGTCTTTTATAACCTCTTACTCGGGGTAAAACCGGGTACTCCAAGAAGTGTAAAGCCTGGACAGTCAATGTTGATGATTCCTCCGATTAAGACGATAGAAACAAGTTGAGACCTTGATTGTAGATTTTAATGATTTATTTTCTAATTTAAATAAAGAAGAAGGGTTAATCCAATGTGTAAAAACTGTCTTAGCTGTGCCCATGAAACCTGCAGTGGCGCAGAGGAAGAAGACTACTGCTTTACATGCGAATTTTGTAACTTATATTCTTAAATTGTCATAAAAAATAAAAATGATTGCAACTTTTCCACTGAAAATCGAGTTTTCCTAATTTCCCATAATGTTAACATATGTACCCGGTTTTAACCCACTTGTGGGGTAAAACAAGGTAGTTTTGACTTTCTTTTAATAAAAAAATCGTTAATAAAAAAGTAATGAAACCGTGAATTTTCTGGAAAGATATATCGCATTCCGATGAATATTTTAATAAAATTTGACAAGCTTTATTTCAAATATTTTAGCTTCAACAGGACTTTGAACCTTAGCTATCCGATTTTACCCGACTTTACTCTAATTCACCTGAAAAAGGGAATTTTTAAGACGATATTGGTTAGATAAATAACCAAATTGCTGAAAAATTCAGTGAATCAAAACTAGTCATCAGTTTACAAATATTTTTATTGGTACATGATTAATTTGTAACACACAATACATTCATTTCATTATATGGCACATAAGAAATACAAAATAAAAAAATATTTTATGAATTTTAAGAATATTACATTTAATTCCTAAAATGCAATAATATTTGCCAGAATTATAAAGAACGCACTCTTCTAGCTGAATTCATTTTTAATTGCGCAAATAATTTCGAAGTTCATTTCTCTCTTCAAAATATCACAGAAAAGCTTTTAAAAATATAAAATTTAGAAAAATATTTAATCATTTTAAACACTTTTGTCACAGTTTACTTTCATGTTCTTTGAATATGAAATGAAAATAAACATTGATTTAACCCCTTAACAGTTCATGAGAGAAACACGCGAACATTATTAGATTTTCAATATTAAAAATCTTAATTTAAATCATTCATTGTCGAAGGTAAAAAAATTACACGAAATCCATAAACAACGTAAGTCTCCTATTTATATTTAGTTGAATCAAAACGACAATAATTTTACAAACCAGACTGCGTCATCTAATAAGATAAAACAGAAAACTCAAATATCAAGATGTTGAAACATATGAAAAAATAAGAACCAATGTGTATTTGTACAGAATAATCACATAATTCTAAAAAATGAAAACGGAATGAAGATTATTAAAATAATGAAACTTTTAGAATTACATGCATTCTCAACAGCAAAAAGAAAAGGTGCAGTTATATTAGGCATTCTAAATATATCCCTTTTAGTGCCGAACGACAGTATATCGTAGTTCACAACTCTTGTAAAAGTTGCAAAGGCGATATATCGTTGCATATGCGATAGCGCCGTACTATTCGCATCGCGAGAGAACTCTATCTCAAAATAAATTTAGAAAACGTTGTAAATGGTTTTATTAATATATTCGATTTATTAATAATATTCGATTAATATTATAAGTTAATATTCGATTTTTCTGTTTTTGATAATATTTTATATCTATGTTATTCGTATGATTTTCAACAAATATTACAATACAATTGGCATTAATTTATTCTCCCTATATTTCGTAATATGCTTCTTTTTGAATGTTGTAAACATCATTTTTATTTTGTTTTTTATGAGCTATTTCCAAAACCTTGGCAAATTCATGAGATTGGTCCGGCAAGCTACCATACTTTCGGTCGGCACTAGAAGGGTTGTATCTGACGCGAGAATAAACTTTGGATTCCAATTCTGAAAGGATTCTGATTATTTGTGTCATGGTTTGAAACATATTCTTGAATTTCTTGATAATAATGGCCGATTTATGTGTATTCCATGTCATTTAGGCATGTTTTCAGAAGATATCCATATTCAGAGGAGTGCCAAGTTTGCCTGGAAGCAGAGATTTAGTTTTCGGATAGAGGTCCTATATCCGATGTCATTTAGGATGATAAGGCGAACAAACATATCCATTATGATGAAAAATAGTGAGTATTAGAGAACACTGAAAACTTCGGAAAATGGCACGCCAACTGAGGGCTTTCTGCATAAAAACCAATCCCACTATAGGCGTCTATGGGAATGTCTTTTACCACGCCAAGTTGATCATTATGCCCGCTAGGGCTTCCGTGTTTACTTTGATTGGCGCGAAACTGAGTCTTTTCTTCATCGTGTTTTGAAAACCAACCATCTTTATTTAAAATTAACAACTAATAGCAAATTATTTTCAACCTTAATTCTTGCTCATATTAAGCTCATTGGCAAGTATTTATGTATTTGAATATTTTTCTATCTTATGCGTATTAGATTATTTACTTTAGCAAAGAATTATACACTATATACTTATTTCATGTTTAGTTTTAAAAATGCATTCATATTCAATGACACTCAAGAATGAATTCATTCAACTTTAAGTCACACACACACACAAAAAGTACAAAGTAAAAATGTTTACATCCTCATCTCTCGGTCGTCCAAATAGAAAAATTTACAAAGCATTTCTCGCCAAAAAAGGAATATATCGCCAAATATTGGCATCGAAAACATTCCCCCATAGGCGCCTATAATGGGATTGGTTTTTATGCGGGCGTTCTCTTTCGCATCTGACTGTTATTAAAAATTACAGCGTTCTTACCTAATAATACAGCATAGCTACAAAACATGGTCTTTCATGCCCTTTCGACCTTAATGGGCGTATACGTTCCAGATATTAGAAATTAGAACTTCAAAAATTAAATTATAAAAAGTAAGCAATAATAAAACCTTAATATAAAACACAGAAAAAAGCAAATTAGAACGAAATATACAATTGGAATGAAAGCAAAATGGAGAAAAAAAAAGCATCTTATACATAGATGGAGCTAGGGGCTTGCTTCTTCATGTTATTGGGCTTCACTTGTTTTAGAGCGTCAGTTTTGAAAGAGGATGGCTTTTTGCTTTTTGATTCTGTTGTACAGGTATCTGTTATGTTTTTTCTCTTTTTCCTATTTTTAGAGGTTGGACAAAAGTTCAGGCCACATAGGGGAATAATTTTGACTAATGGTCATTCCCTTATTCAGAAAATGTTTGTCCTGCTTTGAGCTAAAATGGCGTGTGGTCTCTGAAGAAGAATTGCCATTTTGGCTCTTTTCCATTTTTCTCCATTTTGCTTTCATTCCAATTGTATTTTTCGTTCTAATTTGCTTTTTTGTGTTTTATATTAAGGTTTTATTATTGCTTACTTTTTATAATTTAATTTTTGAAGTTCAAATTTTGTTTTCGTGTATTCTATCAGAAATAGCTGCATTTGCGCCTTTCTGTATAATGCAAAAGAATTTTAATTAATTGTTAATTGAAGTTATATTAATATTTAATCTAATTTTCGTTATTTTTTTTCAATTATAACTGTTGTTCCAGAGATTAGATTTCATTCCCTATTGATAAATAAATCCCACTTTTACATGGGTTTTTTTATGTTTTCAATGTTCTTAAGGAATTGGGGAATAAAATTATGATTGAAGAAACTTGGAAACACTCTCAGATTGCAAATGTCGGACTTAAGTTTGTGAGCACGCACATTACTCATGTTTGTCTAATTTTTTTAAAATTTTTAAATAAGTACAACTATATTTACGCCATAATTAGTGTAAAATAGTTCTTAATGTTCTCATTAAGAAATAATTTAGCTTTTTTAAATATAAGATCTATTATTAGACGCAAATATTCATTGAATCTCAATATTATTAATGTTTCTTTTAGATTTTTTTGAGTGAATTATCCAAAGATTATCTCTTTTCATTTGTTTATGCTCATATCCAGTAAGACTGACTTGTTAGATTAATATTCCGATTTAGAAATAACGTGATCTGAGGACGAGGATTGCACCTAAGTTGGCAACCAAGTTTCTGAAGTTCATGAATTATGTAATTCAAGCTTTATATCGCTTATGTAGTTTTATTGATACAATTGTTAAAGTACTTTATAAATCATCTTGAAGGACAATTTTTTTCGAATTCACTACCTGGTAGTAAAACTCGTATGGAATAAAAAGTTATTTACATTAATCGATTTATTAATGAAGTTGTTAAAGTATTAAAATTCTGTATTATCATCGAGAATACATGTGTACACAAAATCTGAAGCTCATGATTTGAATTAGCAAATCAAGAAGTGAGTGAAAAATCGTAAATAAATTTCATCTTTACAAACATGAAACATGTCAAGTTAAATTATAATTATGAAAATAAATGGAGATTATTACCTTTATATAGATAAATTATTATTCTAGAGAATGCATAGATTTTTATCCACTTTTTTTCAGATAACCTAATTAGATTTGAAAATTGTGAAAATTATTGCACGGATCCAAGTAACACAATTATCGAATTTAGTCTCTAGTTTCATTAATTATACCGTAATTATAAAAACAGGAATGTTTTTATAATAAATTTCAGTAACAGTTACTTAATGAATTTATCGCAACAATGCAACTTTTTAAGATTGAGAAAGTCGTAAATAAAGTATCGCATTACTTTTAAATGTTATGAAAATTAGTGTTCTCATATAGGGAAAAAAATAATTTAATTGTCTCATTTATATCTAATTAGAATAATAGGAATGTTTGCATAATAAATTTATCTAACCGAATTCATCAGAACAGGGCAGCGTGTAATGTAGGAAAAACCCATAAACAGGAAATTACATTAAGATTTTATGAAAATTTGAACATAATTAAATTCTCCACATAATAAGTTGAAATATGTAGTACAAGATAACTGAAATAGTTTAACCTTTTGTAATTTATCTATTAAATAGCAAGACAATTTAACTTTGAGATAAATGATATTAATAAAGATTGAAAATTTTTAGTTGGAATCTTTTAAAAAGTCAAAAACAGCTGGAATTCAACATGATCGTTACCCACCGATAAAGTTGTACTCCGTGCTTTGTGGTCGAGAAATAACCAATACAGCATGGTTTTGCAAATAGGTTTAGAACTCAAACTTTTATCAAACATTACTTCTTCAAATGAAATAATAAAAAAATAAAACTTTTCTTTCACTTTTTACTTCTTTTCTAATTGTATGCTTAAAAAACTTATTTCCCCATCATGCTTTTTGTATGTTGCATTTCATCGTAGTATATCATATTGCCCCTGCGTAAAAGTAGATATACCAAGTCCTTGCTTGGTAACTGCGTAGAGGTCATATCTATCCGTTTTCCTTAGACTACTTCTTTTTTCAGATGCTTCAAATGGAAAGTATCTGATTATGCCTTACCAGACATTTGTAATACTTTATTTGACACTATCCTAAACATTTTGTAAAATAACAAAGCTATGACCTGTTAAAAGTTTAGAAGAAAGGAATCGTGAGCAAAATACAACCATAACTAAAACTCTTTTTGCTGTTTCTCATATTACCATTCCAATGATATTCATCTAAGCATTACCACCAATTAAATATTTCAGATATGGTAAATTTACTAGATGGCCTGAAATTATTCTATTAATAATGAAAATATCCGATTGCACTGTCCAAGTTTTATCAAAAGCATCATGATGATTATTTTCACTGATTTTACATTGAATCGTTGGTATTATTCTTTGAAAATCATGTGTGAAATTGTTTCAGAATTTTGAAATCAACGAACTTAGAAAGCAATAATTTTATTCTGTTATTGAACAAGAACAACTGTGTATCAATTTTTTTTATTTAAAATACCTATCACGTACTTCAGACAGATGGTGTTATCGCTTTTTCGCCATTCTTCTTCGTATCGCATTCGGTTTAAAAGAAATTATTTTTTCTGCTCCAGCTGAATAGATGAAAGGATTTATTGTATGTATTTTAAGCTTCAAGATCTCCAATAGAAAGTCTTAGGCACTACCAAATTTCGACAGACTACACCTTTGATCCCTGAAGTAGGATGTTAGATTCTATTACCATCGTCTGTTTTGAATTGACACAAAACTCCATCTCGAAACCCCTCTTCGCACCTACTTTCCTTAAACTTCTACAAGAGCGATATAAAGTTCAACGAACTGAATGGATGAAAAGTTGAGTGTTTCCATTGTTTAAGCCTTTAAAACCTGCCTTAAATAAACATATTGACAGATATCCCAGTAGCACACATGTACAAAATAAGCTAGCTTAATAACGCAAGTTTAATTCCTTCCTAATAATATTTTTCACTTTCCGAGCAAGCTCATTTGAATAATTGTTGTGTCAGCAGAAAGATATCGAAAGATAAGATCACGCGCTTTTGCCTCACAAACCAAGTGAGGTTTTCTTGGGAGTTTTTTGTTAAAACGGAGGGTATTGCTTTAATGCAGGGTAGACGGCTTATTGAAATTAAGAAGAACGAACATGCGGTAGGTTGGCGAGCGTAACGATCTACAGGGGTCTCTCTTCTGGTAGCACAGCGGCGATGGTACAGGCTATATTCTTTAACCTTTTCGCATGGGCTCAATATTTTGAAAACGACATCGTCTGGGGGCTTTTTCAGAACGTGCCTTTATCGAGGGGGTAAGAAAATGTCACCACGGGGTTCGAGAAGAGGGGTGGTCACGAGTCATTGTGAGAAACGGTGAGTGATAAAAGGGATCGTCTTCTGTTGATAGCTGAACATTTACACCTCTCTTTAAAAGTACACAGGTTGGGGAAACTGATGAACATCGAGGGAACGCTGTTCAACTCAACGCCTGTGTTAAGCGAAAACACCCCCCGGACTTCGGGTCATTCGTCAACGTGCCTCCTGAAGAGTGAATGGCCAATTAACCTGTTGTGTCCCCAACTAAACGAGCTGACCACATGTGCGGTGAAAATTCCTTCCCTCCCTGGGATTCTGACATTTGTCACATGCCCCTCACTAGAGACTGTAGACGCATGTGACAGCGTATGTCACAGCCCAAGCGAAAAGGGTAAACTAATGTAAGTTTTCTCTAAGTGTTACGAAGGACTAAAATCCAAATAATGTCTCAACCCTAAATCTCTATTTCGTCTAACTAGATGTAAATAGTCATATGTAAATACCAATCCCTCATGTTATGTTTTCTTAAATAAATAATTTAGTTTTAAATACTGTTTCTCCTCCTATATATTTGGTGCATTTCCCCCCAGAGTGAACCAGAGATTAAGTACGTTCTCCCATGTGGACTGGTTTTGGGTGAAATTCTTGAAATTTACTTTCCCGAACCCAGACACCACATACAATTTTGACAACATTATATAGCATTGTATTCTACCGTCTAGTATTGTATAGGTCTATAGATAATATACAATACTATATTAGACTTAAAGACACGATGAATTAAAATATCCTAAAAAAACTCCTTGTATATTTAAAAGTAATCGATATGTTTGGACTGCGAATACCGTTTTTGAACAACAGTAGCCGTTATTCTGTAAAATAGCACTATATTTGAATTAAATATCGTTATTTTCTATCAATAAAATTGTTTATTTTCTTGGAAATGGTATAATATAGCAATGAATTCCATGACATATATACCTCACTGAGATATATTCTGCAGTATATTATACGATATTGTAAAATTTAGTATAGAATGTGGTGCTTTCTGGGTAAATGATTCTAGGAACTACACTTCAAAACTTGTCTTCGCCACCATCTTCCGTGATAACTTTGTATAATTCTGCCTTTGATAATTCTTCATCTATGAAGCAGAATTGCAAATCTCGTTGACATGTTCGGTCTGTTTATTTTGCAGAGATTTACATTATTAATACAGTTTTATTTGGCTTTACTTCCTTTGAATTACTAGGTGAGGAATAATATGGATCAAGACAATTGTCAAATGAAGGTGACAATTCATACCTATCGTAGGTGCATTAAAAGTTAATATTATGTCATATTCGTACTAATTCAACGCTCTGATCCCCTATTTTAATGGTCTTTAGATTTATTATTTAACATTATCGTTAAAATTAATTTCTGCCTTCGATAAAGATTTTATCTTGTTAATCTTTGCAATCTGTGGTATTTGCTAGTCTTCAATGTTTTCAAAATAAACAAAATCACCTTGACATATAAAAATTCTCTTCGTGTAATGTTATATTAATAAAAATATCAGAACAGAAAAGAAACATATATACAAATATTTAAGAAGGCAAACACATTATTATAAATATAATCATTTCAGATGCTTATAAATATATGAAATGAGTTAAACACTTAGTAAAATAAGGAATGAAAGATTTAGAATGTTCAAAACAAAATATGTAAAAAGTTTCAACTTTAATTATATATTTTAGAAAATGCAGAAATAACCAATTCATTAATGAATACTTTTCAAAAAGACAAGCTTTTTAAGCTTGACAATACTTTGTCAATGTACTTGGAATCAATAGCAATTCAACGACACAGTGTGAGGAAAGCTATTATATGTTTCATAACGATGTTAGATCTCAGTAATTTAATGAGTTAAACTACGAGTAATAGTTTAATGAGTTAAACTATGAGTTGAAATGACGTAAATAAGATCCTAATATATTGAAGAGAAACATACATATTTCAAGAGAATGTTGGTTTTGAACACCAATAATCGATAATGGGTAAAATAATGTGCATATATTTCAATTAAAATTTGTTTATTTTCTTGGTTATATAATTGTTTATTCTCTTGGCAATTGTAAACTTTAAGGCTTTTCCTTACCTTTAAACAATGCATAAACATGTACAATGTCATTCATCTATGATGCAACCATTCGTTGTCTTCTATATGCTGGCATCTTGAATTTTCATTTAGTATGTATTAATTAGAAACAATTATAATTAGTTAATTATTTATTTATTAAAAATTCCATGGCAATGCTTGAATTTAATCATAATAACATAAAAAATTAAAACAAATCGAATTTTAAGTTAGAGAAAATAATATAAATTCATCATTGAAAGAAAGGAATATTATTGAAAGAAATATCATTGAAAGAAAGGAATATTTTTAAAATTTCTGTAATATTTATTAAAAAAATCTCAATAAACTATGCGAATCGAAAATAAAGCTATCTTTTCATAAAATAAAAAAATAAAGTAGCTTTTTTATTCCACAGGGGGCAAAGAAGGAATTTTTTTAAAAAATTAAATAAAAGGAAAACAAAGAAATAAACAGAAATGTAAGAAATATTTTATTTGAATAATTCCTTGTTTAAAAAAACAAAACTACGGAGGCCTTTCAACTTGCGATAAGCAGTTATACGTTGAGGAAATTCATCGGAATGTAATGCTAGCATTCTTAAATCGTCAGAAAACATACAGTTGCTTCCATGCTTGTAGTTACGGAGATCACAGAGAAGACACATGCTATATAAGCCATAAAGCACAAATCGAGGCAAGTTTAATGACTTCAAAATTAGTATTAAAATTCCATATGGCTGGCTTGACGTATAATATACCATCTTTAGATGAAGTAATTCTTCCTCCAAAACTCTGATATCATTTTCTTGGTCTACGAGATGAATACAAGATAACATTCTAAAAATAAACGAGCAAATGATAACTATAAAAGAAAAATAAAGCTTCATTATCTATAAACGATTGCAAATTAACTTGCAAGCTTTATTCTTCATTTATGAGTGCAAGATAGTTGAAACATTGCTTTTTTAAGGTATCCGATTGTGTTCGGAGACATATTTTTGAAAAATAACTTTTATATCTTTTTTAATGCTATTTTTCAACTGCATATGTTTTAAAACTATGAAAATATTTTAAAATTAAGCTTTCAAAATAATATTTTTTTAAAAAACTGAGAAATTTGAAGAAAAATGACTAAAATATTTGCCTTACTCTAACAGCCATAGACAAAATCATATTCAAAATATCAGTTCTCTGTGTTATGCTCTAAAATCTTTCTTGTACTTCAAAATAGTTTTGAGATATAGCTGAACATAGTTACTAAACTGGTAAATTTTCGTAAAAAATGCTTTTTCGTTTATATTTAAACTCTTAAAAATATTACTTGATTTCAAAATTGGCCTTAGTTTTTAGAGGAAAACATCAAGCATATTACAGAAAACAATCTCAGAAAATTTCATATCAATACTTCAATAACGTTTTGAGAAATCATTGCTGCGGTTGACAGTTTTTCTCAAAAATATCGTTTCTCAGAAAACGCATTTAAAGTTTTCATGCAATTTAAAATAATGCTTACAGTTCGGTAATGAAACAGCTGTAACTGCATTTGTAATTCATGTAGAGTAAAAAGTGAGATAGTTTTAGAAAGCTGATTAAACAGGCTACAAAATTAAGTCATAAAAGTGTTTTGATAATTTCATCAAAAACGACGATTTTAAACCAATCGGATACCTTAAACTTATGATTTATGAATCTTAAACATTGAAAAAAATTAATTGTATAACAGCCAGCCCAGGAGTCGTCCTCATCATCTACCCGCAGTTCAAAATGGTGAATTTCCGACCCACACTAGCTCTCCTGTTGCTTCAAAAAAAAAAGACTTTAATATAACTAAACTGTCCATATTTTACTCTCCTACATGATATTAGCGACCATTTTATTAACATTTTATTAAGAATCATGTTCTTTTGCTATCCGCTATCTCCCTAACAAATTTGAATGATAGATTCTTATCACCTTGTATATTTTCTTCAAGTATACATTGGTTTTCAAAAAAGCACCCCTTTAACCATTTGAAGTTCACTGCATGTTTCTTTAAAAAAATTACAAAAATGAGTATTAGACATGTAACTGATTATAAATATGTAAAAAGAAAAAAAAAATAGCATTTTTTTTATTTTTAAGAAATTTGTGGTTTCGCAATGAACGGTAACGGGATATTTCTACTCCGAATACGTTATTATCGTAATGTAATTTAAATTAACTATTTAATTTATTAGTATACATGAGTATTCCGAATAATCAACCTTCTTAAAATTCAATATTAGTTTCGAAGATTGAATTTTTAAAAAATATCAATTTGTGCAAGAACCCTCATCATTTTGTTTCTCTTAGAGAACAAAGGCAATTTAGCTCTTGCAATGCCAATATCTTTATGAATACTAACGATATTGAACTGGAATTTTTATATAAGTTGTCCTATATATCTTGCCCTTAAATTATGAAAGAAAAATGACGCTACGTTTAGCGCATGCGCTGAAAGAAACTGCTCAATGTATGGTTTCACTGTGAAACCAATTAACGCGAAAGGATTAAACGATATTAACTGACCCTATGTGAGATGTTTCACATACTGACAGTCCTAATCGATTTATCAAGTTAATAACACAGAAGAATTTCTGTTGAAATGTCTACATGAACTGACAACAATCATCAAGTTAATAATACAGAAGAATTTCTGTTGAAATGTCTACATGAATTGACAACAATCATCAACTTAATAATACAGAAGTATTTCTGTTGAAATGTCTACATGAACTGACAACAATCTATCGCAATGTTGTGAAGGACACTTCTATGACTCGCCAAATTTCTCCAAACAAATGAAAGGAAAATTTAGAACTTGGTCTCTAAATGATTGACTCTTTATTATCTCTAAATTAATTAAGCAAATTAATTAAATAAATCTAATTAAGCTCTAAATTATCTGGCTGCAGAGATATAAACTTTCGAAGCAGCGATATTCTTCTGCAGTTATCTTCGATAATGATTTTACAATGAAAAAACTTCAAATTGTTATACTTGCATTGAAACATCTCAAACATTGTTTCTCTTGTTTAAAATGCGTACCTTAGATCTGTGGCAAATTCTGTGGTTTTTTTTATCTTTGAATTTCCAATTTTCCTGCAAGCACACGAAGAAAAATACAGAAATTAAATATGCCGTGTTCAATTTCAAATTTTTAACGAATGAAAATATATATATATTTAAGAGCATTATTAATTTTGCATTTAAACACTTGAGAAATATCTTCATGGCCTTATTCGTATGTGAATTGGAGGTATGAGACATGAAAGCAGTTACAATAAGATATAAATCAATAAACAGAACAATTGCTGAAACTTATACAAGTAGACTGCTAGCACATTTTTTAATGTTTTAATGGATAAAGTATACAAGAGCTTAGCTTAAAACCGTTTTATATTTTTAGTCATCATTTCCAAAGACTTTAAATTGCCTTCTGACATAATATTTCTCTTCAACTAAAGAATGAAATTTGAAAATAAAGACCGGATAGAAAATTATATTTTTGGATTTTTACTTGGAAAGAAATTCTCCCATTGTGTTATTCAAGAACGCTGTAATGGCCACAGAATCGGTATATTCAAGAGCAGAATAAGCATGACTGTCAATAATAAAAGAAAAGCACATAAAAATTTGCAATCTGTTGAAAAAAGAATATTTCTAAGGCAGCATCTTTAATTTTAAAATAAAATCTACGAACTCAAAGTAGCATTCCAGTCATTAAACTGTTCAGCTTCCACTGTAAAAATAATAAACAGTGATTTGAATCTTATTCTGTGTGAGAAGCACCATCTTCCGAAAAATGGGAAATTGTTACAACATTCAATGAAAATTGGAAATACATAATTCTAAGCGAATAAGATTTAAAAAAAGAGAATTAACTACTAGGGTGAAACACAAATAGGAAATCTGAAAACATAGATTCCATAGATTTTTTATTAAAAATTCTATATATTCTTTGACCCAAAGAAGGATTTAAGAATGTTTACGGTTCTGCATTAAATAAAAATTCAAAAATCGGGAGGTGACTAAAATTTAAAGAGTAATTCTCCATATTATTAAAATAATAATTTATTACCATTATTTAAGGTAAAAATGTCATTTGTTTATTTACACACCCATAAAATAGTCGAATCCTATCAAGACAAAGCAAACAACCATAAATCTAAACCCCTACTAAATTCTTAGAAAAATTGTAGCAATAAACAGGTATCAATTCAATGTTTTTAATTCTCAGTCCTGCTAAATCACCAAATATATCACTCACGGACGTTTACGAGTTTGGATTACTCAAACCAACAATCAACAATCATAGACCTGAAAATGGAGTATGGAAAGTTGTAGAAAAGTAGAGGGAGAAACTGACCTGTATTAATTTTTAAAATGGGTACTTTTCCGTTAGCTGGGCGCAAATGTCGCCAATTGTGAACCAAACGCGAGCCAAGTCGCCAAGAGCTTAGCGATTTTCCGTGAGCCGGGCGCAAATGTCGCCAATTATGAACCAAACGCGAGCCAAGTTGCCAAGAGAATGGTTGTAAGAAATTTGGCGGAATTCTACATAATTTGGCGATTTTTCGCTTGCGCCCGGCTAGCGGAAAAGTACCTTAAAATGTCATAATTATCGTGAAAATCCATATGTAGAATGATAACCAAAACTAAAGCAAACAACTAGGACATCTAAAACGCAATAGTTTAAGTAAAAACATTATTTGTATTGGGTTAAAACCTTTCAAAATGTTTCTGAACAGTTCTGTATACAAGAAGTAAGAAGAAAATACACTAAAAATTTTAAATTCTAACTGAAATAAATAAAGCTAACAGCTCAGAGAAATGCTTATAAGTTATGTTGGATCTTACCTGTTGTACCACACTTTCGCTGCATTTGTTCTGCTGAATAAATATGTTTTACATAAAAACTTCCCATCTTTGATACATAAGGGATTCTTCTTCATGTTTGAAACTAACACTGCTGCAAATACCTTTTCATGATCCACCATATATTTCGATCGACTTTCAACACTCGTAATGAATTCTTCGTTAATTGTTTCAAGAAACAGTTCTGTAACAATGGCCTGCATATTGTCTTTTTCCAAAAGTGAGATGCCTAATCGGTTAGAAAGCTTTTTGCCCTCTTCTACTATATTTATACTACGGTGAACAATATATTTGGAGTGGATATATTTAGTGAAAGAGGTTATTAAGCACATTGGTCCAAAATAAGCTGCAGTAACTAAGAGACATCGAAATGGATACTCTAGGAATGGTGAGATTTTAGACAAATATTCCATTACATTTCCACCTAAATGCATACCTAAATTTAACGAACAGCCAAACAGCCTAGCAGTTGCAATTATGAAAGAAATTCTGTCCAGCTCATTTGCATTTGATAATAAGCTTTTTTTCAGTCTTATTCTGTGGTTCAGAAAACGCGTCGTCTGGGAGGAGAAGTTGTTATTTTCTCGGTATGTAGAGCATAGCTTAAAGAGCTTACTGTTGAACATGGCTAATTCTTCTTGATTCATCGCCTCATTGGAAAGAGTAATATGAGCACGTTCAATACTTTGCACAAGATCAATAATCACAGGTTCTATATCTTTATATTTTGCGCCTTTAATGGCAATTCTTCTGATTATTTCATTATCAAAGTTGCGAAGAAATCTATAAAGATCTTCAGTACTCTGAAAATAAAAAGTGAATACTTTAGGGCATCAAAAATTAAGCGATTTCAGTTCATATACAATCAGTGGCGAATCGGGCTACAGCCCCCAGAGCCAAGCCAGAATTCTTGATATTATTTAAAATCATCAAAACTGTTTTTTCTTAATTTCCCTCTTTAAAAAAATATTAAAAAAGTTTCAACATTGCTTGCTGGCTTGGACAGGCTCGAAAATGTTCCTATTTTTGTAGTCATTCCCCTTGTACTTGTAGCATTGACGCGGTCGAAGACATTTTTTGGCTAGTTATTTCATTGCAATTTTTATTAAATTATAGAAAGTATAAAGTATTGTAATGTTCTTTATGATTCTTATTCTCAGGTGAGTAAAGTCTGTAAAGTTAAAGAGTTTTGGTTTACTTTAGCCTTCAGGTTTGACATTCGTTACGACGATACAAAATTTTTATTATCTCAGGGGCCCCGCCCCAGACCCCAATCCTAGATTCGCCACTGTATACAATGAAACAATATTTTACACTAAAAAAGTTTTACTACAGCACATGAAAATTATAAAAAGAATTCATATTTTATAACTGATGATATTCTTTTCGGGAATCACCGTTAATCAAGAACGGAACACTGAATTGTGTGTATTGGTAAATTAACTTTTAAAAGAAATTCCTTCGGTGATTTTCCTTTAATGATTTTATTCAAATTTTATTAACGAATGTATTAACTGTTTATTGTAGTGTGGCTGGTACTGGGTGAACTATACGTACTGGGTGAGATTGCTTTGTCATGATGGAGTATCGTTTCTTCCGTGTGACTATTTGGTCAGGACGAAGAGTAATGTCGCAAATTAACTATTTATTGTGCTAACATTGTTTCCTTTCCTTTTTATTTGTTACTCTTATTAATCCATTAATGTCCAAGCCACATTTTTTCAATAATATTTTTTATATTAATATTACAAGTCCTGAATTTAACTCTCTGAACCCGGCTAGATTGAGAATTCCAGAACCTCAAAAATTGAAGTAAATTTTCATGTACGAAAAAGAATGAAATCCTCCATTTCATTACAGAATTCCTGTAATGAAATGGAGGAACTCCTATAATGATGATGAATTCCTGTAATGATATGGAACCTGTAATGGAATTCCATTTCATTACAGGTGCCAGAAGAACGGCACCCGAATTTGGGAGATTAATTGTCAACAAAGAAAGGAACTACTTTTATCCCGCAAAATTCACTCAGGTACCCGAAACCGCCTGAGTCCAAGCCTCTGTCGAATGGGCGGTTTGAGGCGGAATAGGGCTCATAGGGTTGACTGGAAAAAAATGTTTTTAAAAATCCCGCTCGAAAAATTCATGCGTTATTGCTTTCTAAGCCTTGCTCCTTCTTTAGACAAAATCGTATTTATGCATAAAACCAAGCAAAATCTAAAATTACGTAAAATTCCAAAAAGAAAACATTTTCTTCCAATTGTATTTACTGATAAACTTGTGAAATGTAAGTAAATTAATTGGCAAATAATTAAACAAATTCACACTTTTTTCCTTCGTATTGGAAAAACTACTTGCCGAGTCTAATTTGAAAATAAAAAAGCTTCATTATCAACCTTACTCTTAATGTGTGCTGTCATTGATTGTGTATAACAGAAACGAATACTCTTTTTGTAAAATTCATGTAGAAAAAATAATTCCTGTGAATTTAAGACGCAATTTTAGAAGCGTCCCTAAATTAATTCTTAATACTTCCTCTTTACTTTCTTGTATACGAAGTATGTACAGAGAAAATGTTGTAATGACAAAAAATTCGACATGGCAATTTTCAGGCTTCTCCTCGTTTTATACCTCTCACAGTCCAAAAAATTTGGCATGGCAATTTTCAGGTATCTCCTCGTTTTAGACCTCTAAGAGTCCAAAAAATTCGACATGGCAATTTTCAGTTATCTCCTCGTTTTGAACCTCTCAGAGTCTAAAAAATTCTACATTGCAATTTTCAGGTACCTCTTCGTTTTGGAACTCTCAGAGTTCAAAAAATTCTACACAGCAATTTTCAGATATCTCCTCGTTTTGGACCTCTCAGAGTCCAAAAAAATCGGCATGACAATTTTCAGGTATCTCCTCGTTTTGGACCTCTCAGAGTCCAAAAAAATCGACATGGCAATTTTCAGGTATCTCCTCGTTTTAAACCTCTCAGAGCCCAAAAAATTCTTGTTTGAAAATATTTCTGTCTGTTTGCAAATACTATAACTGAAAATCGCGAAGAACCAGAAGGATGGAATTTGGCAATTGATCTTTTCACCAATATTGTAGATTTGTAATAAAATTTAGGCAATATTTTCCCACGGTAAATCTGTCCATCCTTGTGCATGTGCACATGATATGTCAGAAGCGCAATAATTTAGTTGGATGATATTTGAAGTACGGTTTCATCACCAGAATTGAAGATAAGAGTCAATTTTTGGACCAAGTCTGTCTGTCTATTTGCATATATTTGAACATGATAGCTCAAAAACGCAACAAGCTAAATGGATGAACTTTAGTATATTATTTTTACACCAGGTTGGTTTTTATATATAAGGTTTGGAATGCATCTCTCACTGACTATCTGTATACGGACGTGAACGGGATAAATTAAAACTGCATTAAATTAAATTAATTAATTTTTGCGTGTGACTTTGAGAGAATACTTTTTAGATGAGGGTCAAATTTTATTCAAATTCCAGTCTGTCAACGGCAAGAAGTCCAAACTCTACACAGGATTCTTTTTAGTATACGAAATAGCTAAATACAAAACTGCATTGAGTCAATATAAGGGAAAACCAAGTGGCGAACCCACCCGCAAGTTCCCAAAAAAATGGTCCATGGGAACCATTTTGTTGTTCTAAATAGTAGAGTTTTGGCACATAAAGTGTTAATGGCCTAAGGAGCATTCATACCAAATTCTAAGAAAATCGAACAAAGCGTTTGGTTGTGACAGCGTAGCAAATAAATTTACAGAGAAACAGACAAAATGCCAAACCGTCGAGTTGAAATAGGAACTCGCTTCGTTCAGTGAATTATATCTTTTAATGATAGAAAGGTAGATATCTAAGAGCAATTCTATGACTTTGCCAAGTAAATACGTAAAAAAAAATGCTAGAAGCAGTCAGAACGAAATTAAAAAAATAATAATTGTTAGAAGTAATCGGAATTTATAAACTATAGTTTTGAGCAATAACAAGTGAATTATATCTTTTAATGATAGAAAAGTAGATATCTAAGAGCAATTATATGACATTGCCAAGTAAATACGTAAAAAAAATTCTTAGAAGCAATCAGAACGAAATTAAAAAAATAATAATTGTTAGAAGCAATCGAAATTTATAAACCATAGTTTTGAGCAATAACAAGTGAATTATATCTTTTAATGATAAAAAAAAAGTAGATATCGAAGAGCAATTCTATGACATTGCCAAGTAAATACGCAAAAGAAAGTGCTAGAAGCAGTCGGAGCGGAATAAAAAGAATAATTCTTAAAAGCAATCGGAATTTATGAACCATAGTTTTGAGCAGTATCATCAGGTGTTGACCTTTTTAATGACAAAATTTATCCACTGCTAGTTAAATAAAAAAACTGTTAACACACACATTAACACAAGTGCAATAGTAAACAAACACCACAACTATGCTTTTAAACAATCTATACGTACCGAGTGACCGGATTGAGAAACTGGTGCTGGGTCCATGTTGTTTAAAAAAGTTGTCTGGAACTGAAGCGGTGTAGAACATGTTTGTGTATCGCTTTGAATGATGTAGGCATAAATACTGATTAGAGCACGCAAATTCAATGCGATCTAAATTCTTATCGGTAATGTAAGATAACAATTAGCAAGCAATCTATTGCTCTGAAAAACAATATCGCCTGATTTATCTCAGTGTGATATTTCAGTGACATTTAAATAGCACCTTTCTATTTCTTAATTAAAAGT